>VZTL01011985.1:0-44473 GCA_013400535.1 Scopus umbretta
GGGTTAAACCACAACAATCACAAGGTTCTTCTTATTTCTTATCAGTGTGGTGGTTGTTCACGGAGAATGGATCCTGGTGCTGCCTGCTCTTAAGGCTTGACTTCCTTACCAAGAAACTTACCTCATTAAAACTGGGCCAGGACTGTGGGTTGGGAGAGGAAGGTCTTAAATGAAAGCGTGACAGTTCCTTGCTGGACTGGTTAAGTGAGACGACTACCCCTGTCTGCATCCCCTTCTGGGTCAGACAAGGCCCAGACACCCATTGCTTTAATAGTAGGGCACAGTCACTGAGAAAGTCAACCCAAAAGCAAACATTCTTCTGCCTAATTAGAGAAGGTGCAGCTGAGCATAATTTTGATTACTCTCCAGTGACCTTGCTTACGTAGAGTAGCTTAGCAAGCAGGCACTATTCTCCATATGTAGCTACGTTACGTGGAATATCCTGAACTGAAACACCCAGACACCGAACATAACGCCACCTATTACGTTCAAGTCGCCAGTCAGGCTTTCTGACAATTTCCACTCTAAGGCCTGGTGTTTATGACCTTGCCTCACTTGAACCTTTCGGTCTGAAATTTCTCCTGGCAGGTTTTTGAACAACTTCAGCACAAATTACTCATTCATTTCTAAGAAGGAAAATATAGAAGCTGGCATTATGGTATCCCCTTTTTGGGTAGTAGTAAAGAAATTCTTATACATGATTCAGATGGGGGATTTTTGATGGACAGGGAGGAAGAAGTGCTTTCTGCTTTTTCTCATGTCTGAGAAACTTCATCCACGTTTGCCCAAATCACTTTGATAAGCCACAGCGTATGCTCATGCAACTTGCTGAGCTTCATGGCTAAGGAATCCGACGACTGTCTGCATGGTGTACTCCTCAGCCTGCCTGAGACAGTCTGGACTACCCTGAAACGTGCTTCTGGCCTGCCCCATTCACTGTTTTGCCTGTGCCTCGGTGGTTGTCCTGATGGTGGCCAGGCACAACGGGCAAAGACGGATCCTGAGATGAATGTAAAGAAAAAACAAAAGGAGAAATGGCTATTGCTGTTAAACAGCTTCTGGGAATTGATAAGGAATACCTGGGTTAGTGAGGAAAGCAGGGCCTAGGAGCTCTCTGAGAAGGATTAGGGGATTCAGAAAGGCCAGTATCACAAGGATCATTAAAGCATTTAACTTAATGCTGTACACAGTGGGCCACTGAGCCTTTGTTGAGCCGCAGGAACTGCGGCTGCCCGAAAGCCAGGACTGGCTCTACAAAGACGCTAGAAACAGAAGTCTTAAAGGAAAATGGACGACTATGACGGATGGGGAATGGCAACCAGAGAGAGGAGGTGGACAGAGGACCGGCTGGCGAGGGACAGCATGCAGGACTGGAGGGGAGGGTAGGACTGGATGCGAGTGAGGCTGAGCGCCAGGAGGAGACGGCTGGAAAAGGGAGCTGAAGGTTGAGCAAGGAAGGAACCTGAGAGCCGAGGGAGGTCAGGATTGGTATACGGAGGGATACAGCTGGCCCGGGAAAAAGAGGGTAGATCAGAGAAGCGTGAAAGCTATGTGGGATTAAACAAGCAATAGCGCAAGTCCTGAAGGTACACAAAAGATTAAGACTGTGGGGAACGAGCAAAGGAATCCCGGGTATGCTACCACTCCTGTTCGCAGCCGGAGTATCACCTTTCCTCTGCTGTCAACAAATGCTGATTTGAAACACCCCGGCCTGAGTAACGACTCAAATCACCCTACCAGGTTACTGATCAACCTGCTAGCACTGGCAGTTACTCCGCTGGATCAGCTGGTAGAGGTCTGTCCTATGTATCTTAGGAATCCAATCCTTGCGATGACTTGAGTTAGTGTCTTTATGATGGTCCGTGTTAGCTTTTCTGTTTGCCCACCTAGAAAATCCCACCTGATAATACGCTTGCAGCTGGAAAGTTAACCACTGTTATCCATATAGTCACGAGAATGCATGAAAGAGAAAAGAAACAATATCTTTTTCTAGTAGTTTGATGATTTTTGAAATGTTCCACTTCTCAGTCTTAAACATCACTTGAATTTAACAGGTTATTAACCAGTTAATAAGCCACTTATTTCCAGCTTCCAATGAACATCAATCCACCATCTTCTGGGGATCTCCAATGCATTGAGAAGCTCTGTTTCTATTTCAGAATATTGATTACTGAGTAGATTATCCAGGGATCTAGAAGAATAGAGTGTGCGCATCTTATAGCCCAGCTATATAGCTTTCGCTTACAACCACCCCTCCTGTGATTTTCTAACCACGTGAATCATTCAAGGAAGGAGTATAGTGCCACAAAGTTAATTTGTTCCACTTTCCACACAGGCAAGCAGAGATCTGCACAAAGAGCCCTTTCATCCCCATCAATACACAAGCTAGAGCACAGTCTGACCGCAGGAAAGTGTTTTGGGTGTGTTTGCTGGTCTGAGACTGATAACAAACATTAGAGCTGACTCATTTCAAGGTTTTAGAACAGAGCAGGAGGATCGGTGTTTCAGGATTAACGTGGTACTTTATATACCAACCCAGACAGGAGACAGCACTAGCGCTGTAGCTTTGTGGAATGTCAGAATTACAACGTACTTACTCAGTGTGCTGACTGGTAAGTGGCATGGGTAGCATGAGATGAAAGAGCTTGAATTGGAACTACTTCTGTGTCCTGGACCGTTAATGTCCCTCTCCAGTCCAAAGAGTAGACATGCCAGTACATCTGAGTGCATCAATACAGAGAACAGAGAAGTAATTGTCTTGCTCTTCACAACACCCCCAAAAAAGCCAGGGAAGGGAATTGCTTGCCTTTCAGAGAAATTGAAAAGCGAAAGATGTGGATTTGTAAGGCTGGAGAAGGGTGGCTTGTTCTGTCAATTATGGAAGGAAGGGTGGAAGGCATTCTTGAGAGCAGCCAAGAAAATGGAATAATTAGGATAAACCCAAACCAAACAGGCAGCTCCAAAAAGGCATCAAGCTGGACCACATAGAGTCTGTAGAAATGCCTGTGACCTACACAGTCTAGTTCTGAATGAAAAGGATGAGAGGTTTTCATTAACTGGGCGGAGACCAGGGCAGTGTGGTTTTTATCAACATGGAGATAAGCAGGAGATTCATTACGAGGACTAGAGGGAAGTCTTTTGTGCCAGCGCAACATCCTTCCCTGATAGTTTAGTTCTTGTAAGGACAATTTGTATTAATGGGTTCAGCTACTGAATGTTTGCCAAGGAAAAAATAATCATGTCGAATCCGGACAGACAGCTTGGAGTGTAGGCTTGACATTAGGCCCTTATCGAAGCGCTGCGTCTGCCCAAGGAGCTGCTGCTGCCGCAGATTTCCCCACCTGATGTCACCCTCGGGCAGTTTTGTCAGCCCCGGTCTTTGCCTGCAGCAAATCCATGCATAGAGCATCATTTTGTTTACAGTATCTTCTAAGTGGCTCAAGTGCAATTTTGTTGTTGCGTTTAGTTCTGGACTTTCTGGGCATTGCTTTTCTCTGGTTCCTCTGGTGACTACTTAGGACTAATTTCATGGTTTTACTGTGTCTAGGTGTTTATTGTACGGATGTTTAAAAGCATGTCCAATTCTATCTATCTTACAGTTCTCTTTTTAAAACAAAACTTGTTACTGTATAGTGAGGCTTGGGCAGCAGCATGTATTTTCCTGGTTTTTCTTCTTACAAGTAACACAGTTTTTATGCAGAGAAGGCATCAGACCATGTAGTCTATTCAAACCTAATGCTCCCAACCACACCAGAGGCAGCCAGCAGAGAATCTACTCAAGTTATTAGTCTGCTTGTAGACTTCATTGTATTCCCTGCACAGTGTGGCCTATTACCGCAGTTACTATACGTAAGAACAATCATTGCTTTAGTCAGGAGTCCCAGGATAGGGCTCTTCATGTGTAATAATGTGTTTCTGCATAATTTTATAAAACTGGACAAGATCCAAAGTTCCACTGCAATGCACATTAAAAAAGACTCAAAGACACGGCATCTTCATGGCTTGAAAAGAGAATACCGAGCATCCTGCTTTGGTCAGCCTGCTAATAGCAGGAGGAAAGGTGGCTATCTGTTTGCTTAGTGCAGACAGGTTCCCCTGCCAAAGAATCGACAACCTGCTCTATAAACACTGACGTTTGAACAGCAAGTTTAGAAAAAATCTGTATGTGACTCGTCATGGTGAGTCAGATAATGGCCCACAAGATGTCTATTATTTATCTGACCTATTCTTTATAGTACCTTTGGTTTACCTTCATGTTTTTACACAGACTTCTCATAAATTACCTGCTCAATTGAAGTTTGACCTTAATTACTCATGAGAGGAAAATCAACGGTGAGTGGAACGCAGCCGTGGAACCAGCAGTCAGAGGCAGCGTTACAGAGTATGCGGTGGCATCAGTTACGTAAACGGTTTATTCATCTTCATTAAAGTTGGAGTGAATCAGCACCGAGGCCATCTATGAGAAACTCTCTCAGATGAGTAGCTCTAACTCAGAGGACTTCTGTAGTCATTCTTATAGGCACAGGTATTAACAAGATAAGAGCCTGACAGCTGCAATATTTGCTAAGAACAGTGGTCCCCTTCTGCGAACTCTAATTAAATTTTGAATAGCTAGAGAAATAATTCCAACTCTATTAGGAATTCCTGGGGCCCAACATTACATGCTACTGTTTCAGAGAGAGGAATCCTCTCTCTAAAGTCTTTTCCATGACTTTTTGTTTTTCCTCATTGTCCCCGAAGATATAGAATATTGTTACATGTTATATATCAGACTCTCCCGTAAGATCTTACGCTGCTTATACGCATGAAGTTCAGCTAGATAGAGCAGTTGGATTCTAAAAACAGAAGCCTCGTAGCTCCATGTCATTAGCCAGCCCTACTCTGTTCTCAGGGCTCCATCCATTTGCCTCCTGGCACTTCAGGTATCGATGTACAGTTTCATACAATTTTTAATCACTTTGCGTCAATGTTTCCATTGATTGTTTAAAGTGAAAGAAGAAACAGTTTTCCTGTAATAGCAGTAAGATCGATATTCACTAATTTTGTAATATTGTCACTAATTTTGTTCCATTTCTAAGGTTAGGTTTAAGAACTGCATTCTTCTGAGACTTCTTTTCAAGTAGAAACACTGCTTCTGTAATAACAACTCATCACTTGGGTCATAATGCTTTATTACAGAATCTTAATGCAATTTGTAAGCAGTCTTCTTTTTTAAAATGTTTTGTGGTGTTAGGTAAAATGATATCCGGTATTACTTTTGTAGTAGACATTGAGACCTATGTAAAGAAAAATGTACATAAATGTCTAGATATTATTGCAGTATTGATTTATTTTAACCTTTGCACATAAACCAAGGAGAGTTACTCATCTGTTGCAATTAAACAACAGAACAATGGTGTTCTGAGTCCATTGCATTATCGATAAAGTTATGGGATAGCTACTGGACTTTGATAATATCCACGCAATAAAAAAGAATTACCATTCTATTAGCTGTTCCTACAAGAGCTACACTTTCCTAGTTACTGCGTATCATTACAGTGGAGTAAACTATCGGGTCACGTATGATACAAAAACACTTGATGGAAGGTAAAAATATCTTCTTTGAACAGCTATTTGAGGAAACAACATTTTGCAGCAATCACTGCATGTTTAATAATGGAAAGATACTGTGAAAAGAGGATGTTGACCCTCTTTCTAGTGACTAAAATTTGAAGTAGTCTGAGCAATGGCAGTATAATAGCTTCCTGTTCACGTAACATGTTTGCACAACACGCTGTTGCTGATACCGCTAACTAGCAAAGCGTATAGAACGCCCGGAGGATGTGCATGAGTCTGGGAATTCCCATGGTCCTTCCTGTCTTGCCCTACCAGTAACGGGTATTTGTAGGAAATAAGACAAAACTAACATCTATGGGCTAATCACGCAAGCTCTTATTCATGCAGTTTACGAGTTTTCACCCTGTTGACCTGTGAACTTTATGCTCCAAATTTCCACATTGAGATAGTCAACTAGCTAGCAGTAATCCAGCTTTCTGTCAACGCTTGGCTCAGAAGATAAATAACATGCCATAACAAAAATGATTTCAAATTTGATCCCCTTTTGTGGATGTAGCTGTTCTAGGAGAGTGAGAGGCGAAAGGTGATTCTGCTGCCCCTGGCTTTTCTTTGAACCCTCAGAAACCCGTAGGGCAGGCAGTGGTCTCGCTGCTGTTGCTGAAAGCAGAGCGTTTTGAAGCACACCGGGACATACCAGCCACATGGGCTCACAGGGTGCCCCCATACAATTATTTGTTTGCAGTAATTTGCTTTGCTTACTGCAAGAAAAGTAGTTTTCTTGCAGGAAAAGTTTGCATATGGTTGGGATTATATGGAGGGATCTGGCCTTTAGATAATTCCTTCCTTCTGCGCCTCACTCACTGCTGCCTAGCAAGTATCTTCTTCACCTCTCCATGCCTCAGTCCTGCCTCTTGCTTGGGAAACTGGGAGCCGCTGTGTTCATCTACTCTCGTAAAGCACTCTCAGATCTATCTATAAAAAGCAAGCTATCTTTGCCACGAACAGCCTTGTTCATTATTTTAATCTGATTATGGTCTGCTATGGACCCTACTCAGCGTAAGGAGAAAAATGTGTATATTGCGTATAACTTTGATACTACTCATTGAAGTACTAAAAATAGTGGCCAGTTATACACGCTATACCATCAGTTTTCCTATTTCCAGCTGGTTTATGAAAAAAATAAATATTCAATTTTGTACTAGGAAAACAGGCATCTAAACCAAATCTGTTTATTTTATACAATGTAATCTGAATAAAAACATTCTACTGTGATATGTTTCCCCCAGAGATCAGCTATCTGCAAAGAAGTTTCAACATGCACAACACAGGGAGTCAGAGCTGGAGCCAAATTTCCTTTTTTTTTTTTTTTTTTGAAAATCATTAATAAACCAAATAGTTTTGTACGCTGTCTCTCCACAGAACAATGCAATTTCCATTCTCACTAAGACACAGTCCCAGAGAAGTATAGATTCTATGTGGATCTGATGCTTTGAAAAGGACAACAACCGAAAGAATGTTAGCATGGGTGGTCCGCATTACTTACCACTCTTCTTCTAAGAAGGTTGTGAAACAAATGCTGGGGTCCAGAGTAAATAGTGTTTCAGCCCTTGATCCAGCGAGGAAGTAGGAAGCGGACTGCAAGAAGCAAACAGAGTCTGCACCTAAGAACATGCCTTGACCTAACTTATTCATCAGAAGGATCTTCTCCCCTTCTCCCCCGTATCAGTAGGTTGACAGTTATGTGGAAGTGCCTCTGGACATTCATTAGGGCATCAAGGCTCAGTTTTAATTTTATTTTTTTTTTAATTTAAGATTCTTTTTTTTTTACACACAAATTGTTAAGAGAAACAGAAATGACTATTTGTGCATGTCATGGATGTAGCCTGTTAAATGGCACCTGATCAGATCTGTGGGAAGTAGCTGCAAGTTTAGGTTTTTATGCATATTAACAAGCTGTATTCCATGTTTCCATTCTTGTTACTGTGGAATGTCCTTTGTTTAACATTAAAAGCATGCAGACACTGATTTTCCAAACAAGGTAAGCTGCCAGTGTGGACAAGGAAGCGTGTTTCTTTGTAATTTGTTTTTAAAGCTCTTCTGTTAATACATTCATAAATCAAGCCACTGGGCATGCCTTTCGCGTTGCAGCATGCTTCTCGGGCTTTTCAATGAGGACACAATGCTGGTACTGTAGTATTCTACACCACTTCAGATTTCTGGAAGTATCCGTAATTTTGGTAACTGGAAGGAAGTTGCTTATTGCTCATGCTCATGTTTGTTGCAAGTTTTTATAATTTAGAAATCCTCGTGTGCAAATCTCTCTTCCTTCCCTCTAGTGATCAGTGAAGTAGCTTTTTAACACTGGCTGAAGAGTTTCATTTTTCATGCAGCTGTCCTTTCTTCTTTAGATTCAGTTAATATATATCACCTGGCAAACAGTGCTAGGTGCAGTACAGAAAATTTGGTGGGATGTAGAAAACAAAACAACTGATGTCTCAAAAGCTCGAAGGTCAGAAGCAGAAGCTTCTGCAACAGAAAAGTTAAGGAGAGGGAGAGAGGAGAAATGTCCCTCGGAACAGTGATCTTGGGTCATCCAGGAGGAAACGGGCATCGTGAGTGTAGACAGCAAACTTTCTCAGACACTCTCCTGCTGTCTTTTCTTTGTTCTTACCTCTAATACAGACAGAATGCATTTAGAAATCTCATAAGTCTCACTTCTAGTCATTTCAATGGCCAAATATAAAAGCAGGCCAAATCCCATCTGTCTGTTCAGAAACGTTCAGAAAGATTGTAAAATATTAAACAAAAGAACAGAAAGGTTTGGGGACAAAACCAAAAGCGATGTGATTCTCATCTGTCGTTGCTCATTCTGGTAAAGGGGAAAGTAAGATGTGGAAGACACCCTGGTCGCTAATATTTGCTGTCCTTCCTGATGTCTCCATAAATTAATTCTTTAGCTGTCACATCTCATGCCTGAACCTCTCCAGGGATGGAGACACCTTTGTCAGTCTGTCCCCAGACTGTTTTCTGGGGTTTGTGCGTATTGATTGAGGGACTTTGAGGTAGGCAGGCGTGCTGTTATTTACCAATGCCTCCCAGCCTTTGATGGCTTCAGAGTACAGACCATATAATAATAGCTCCTGAGGTACTCACCATCTGTAACAGTAGTTACTGTGTATAAAGTGTCCTGAAATGAAGCTGAGTGAATAATGGTTTCTTTGACTGATTCAGCCTTTTCTTCTGTTTATGAAATGCCAGCAACAATTTATTTTTTTATTTTTTTTAATCTAGACTTATTCAACCAATACATTTTTTTGGCTTTTTTCCACTTTGTTGATGATCAGTTCTGAGCCCAAGTTGTCTGTTCAACTGTAACTGGCTGAACAAGAGTATGTGTTACTGTTAGTTTCTGATGCTTCTGAAAGCTTTTATGGAACAAACACTAAACAGACAGTTTTGCAATATGCATTCTGCACTGATAAATTGAAGTGTTCTTGCATGTAGAATGGATGCAAAAATGAACAAGATAAATTGATTCATTTATGCACTCAGCTTGCTGCTAATAAAAAGCATATGCAGTATTTGCCCTGTGCTTTTAAAAATCTGATTGGTATATGCGTAGCAGCACAAACTAATATGTGATTGTCAATATACTGCGTATAGTTAGTAATGCCATGGAGGTGATTGCCTGAATTGTCTGTATAAACAGCGATGACAAAATAATATCAGAGCCTGTTAAATAAAGCTACATTAATAGTTAAAAACTATAGTTAAATACCTAATAGTTAAAGCTAGATTAAAAGTAATCACTGATGCCTAGCATATTTTGACTCAGGCCTACCCCCTCATCAGCATCTTTTCCAAGGATCTCGATGCCTGTTTACAACGATGCCAAGACCATACATTTAACCTGAAAGTAATGATACTGTGAGGGTATAGGTGCCCAGATACTTCGTTTCAGGGCATTCAGCATAGCAAACCAGTTGGTAAACACAGGTACACACTACGTGGCCATGTTCACTTTGCATTATTCTCTAAAGTGAAAAGCAAATTGTTAGGCCACAATATAGCGAACCATCAGTACGAGTCTGAAGAGCTGAAACAGCAGTAACTAGGGGTGGATATATGAGCAGACAATGGACAGATGAGGAGACGGTGCAAAAATATCCATCTGTGCTTTGATTCATAGAAATGAGTGGGCCAGGCACATGAGAGGTGGGCAGATTCATTACGTTGTTTCATTCTTCTGAAAGGAAGAAATATCAAGAGGACAGAAGATGTCCTTTTGTGTTTTACTTCATCTTTTTTAGCCTGTTACACCAAATTTGGGAAAGAGAAAAGAAATGAAAAGCGGATGAAGGAAAAATGGGTGATAGGGACTGACTCATCCCTATTCACAGCCCCATCAGATGGGGCTCGCACGATTCAGGTGGTCTAAATTGCAGTAGCCCTGTAGTTACATCCTTGAATAGACAGAAAATGTCTCTGAAACTGCCAGGCTGGAATTTTTACAAGAGTTACAGTTGACTGAAACCAGCTATAATAAGAGATGAAATGGGCAAATATACTCAGTAAAGCCTAACAAAAGTAAACCTTGCGTGTGTGCCTGTCCTTCAAGTTGAACTCTAGGCTGGCAGTATGCCTGTTACTCGGGGACGCTGCAGGTCAACAAGACACCAGGAGGTAATACACAAAGTGACTGCAAAAAGATTATTCCTCTGTCCACAGCAGTGCACACGGTTGTCAGTGCTCCCTAGCAGACACAGACTGTCCGATGCTCCCACAGGCCCAAAAGTCACATCGTGTCTGTATCTTCTGTGTTTTTCATTAGTATGCGTTGACAGCTAAGCTGTCATACTGTAAAGCGATAACACTGTGCTTAGCCAAACAATAAGCACTTTACTTATTTAACTTCCCTCTAAATACATAATACACATGGGTTACATAAGGGCTTTTCTCAATGCAGTCAAGCAGCCACGTTGCCAGAAAAGGCTGCAAACACCAATCTAGACTCAATTCTATGCTCGTCCGTACAATGACGGGGCACAGCGCAAAGATGAGTGTTTTCCCTGCTGCAGGGGTCCCTCTGAGACAGAGAAGGGACCCCAGAATATCTTCCAGGGCTTGTCTTTGCCTCTCTGGAAATGAGCAGACAACCATTCCTCATGCTCCGTCTTCCCCAAGCCATAGTGCTTTGAAAACGTAGCATCTGGTCCAAAGTTTGGTAACCTTGGATACTCTAACTGGACATACATTTCACGAACCATATAAAGTGAATTTGCCATGCTACTTGTTCTACTTGAAGGCTTTAGGAGAATGCCAAAATCAACAGGCAGGAGCAAACTATCTTGAAGACAGACATGTAATATGGTCCATGTTTGGTATCAATAAAGTCACAGAAATCACAGAAGCAAAAATGTTAATTGGTGAAATGGTCCCTTCCTTCTTCACCGGAAAGCCAGCACTTTCTCTCAAGTTGAGTCTGGACCAGTTTTGACCGAGGTGATCTGATCAGGTTTTCGGCGCTTACCCAGGGTATCTGTTTGATAGCCAAAATATTGTTCTGTTGTTATCCTGCAGACTATTCCTTGTCCCTAGAACTACCCGAGCAATTCTTTCCCATTCTGCTATTTACTGTTACGATGCTGTTCCATTCTCAGAATTGTCAGTAATTGTCTTACTCCCTCTGTCAGACTGATTTAGGAAACAGTGTAAAAATGTCTAAAGTGAATTGGCCTGCAAGACTGTAAACAATGCAGTAAGGAGCTATGTGGTATCATCAAGGCTTTTAAACACAACAAAAATATTTACTTAACAATCCTCTTTAAAGTATATTCTTTAGGAAACAGCTGCTCCAAACAATCTTCCCTGCTCATAGCTTAAAATTAAAACAAACCAAAGTAGAACCATAAACTGGAAACAAGAGATGTCATTAACTCTTCTTCATTTATACTATACAGAGTCCAGCCTTGTTCAATTTAATGCAAGTGTTTATTCCTCTGGAAAAATCATGACTGCCGAAAACTAACAACTTGAGATGACTAGCAGTCAATACAAAATGTTTATATTATGTTATATGCGTAGCCCTGGAGAAGTCATAACAAAACTAAGTCACTGACTTGACTAACTTGATCAGAGATAGAAGATGTCTCAGATGGACAAGGTGGTACAATGGAAAAGATGCAATAACAAACATAAGATGCGGCCTCTTTTCAGACATACACGAAGGGTGACCACAAAGACAAAAATGTCTTTCCGAACCACCACGAGATTTTTATAGGTCCGTCCTCCTGGTGCTTGGTTTACTGCAGAAGACGCGATGCCAAATTCATCCCCGCCATCAGAGCCGGTTCTATTATCTGCAGGATGCAACTGATGAAACTTTGAAGGGGTGATCCCCCTTTGATGTACCTGTGCGATACATTTTAAGTAACACAGTTTTACTAGATAATGCGGAGAATGGGGACATGAAACTCCCCAAACTCCCATCTCCCTGAAGACACTGAAGGGAATACGGTTTCATTCTGAATCGACTTGAAATGTAAGCAAATGGATATTAAATGTTTTGATTCATGAAAATTTCAGCATGGTTTTTTTTCTGACCAAAGATGACAAAATATGGTATTCTGTCATTCTGTCACTTATTTTTTCCAGAACCCTGTGAAAATGCCAATATTTCACTTGTGATTAAAATATGCTTGTTTTAATGATGGCATTCACCATTCTGATTTTTGCATTGCTTGGGTGATGTGACATGGATCTACTTTGTTTTATTAAGACTGCAGCCAAGTATTTTAATAGTTCAATATTCATTAAATGCTTCTGTTAATATGAAAATTTTCTCAATGCACTAATGAAATACTGTAAGTAAAATTAAAATTTTCAATCCAGACATGTTTCTGTAAAATAAAAATTTATTATTTACTCTCTCTCAAAGTCTGTGTAGTCTGAAATTTAATTGAAAGTCCTCTCTGCCAAATGAGTCTCAGAGTTTGAAGGAACTATGCATTTGCATTTGAGATTTAAGACTAACTATAGCTATTTGTTAGGAAGGATCCAGACACCACTGGAAGTGCATTTCAGACCCTAATAATTGATTTGACAATTCTCAATCGTGATTTAAAGTAACATAGGGACATGTCACAACAAGATGAGAAAACAGAGCATTTGTTTTTCAAGGTATATGTCAAGGTCAAGGACCCTATTGCCAGAAATAAAGATGGGTTTTTTTTCTTCTGATGATCCAAAATGTATGTGCTTTGATAGTATTTGAGAACTTTCTTGGTTGTGATGTCAGATATGAAACTAGTAAGGACTTAATACTTCCATTTGCTTAAGCACACAGAAAAAAAAAAAGAAAGAAAATAAGGTAGAAATATGTAAAATTTACTTAATGCCATGATGACAAGAAGAAATGCAGGGAGACAAATCTCTTGTAGTTTAAGAGTATTTGTTGTTTAGGAATAATGACAACCACAGTTATCAGTGGACTCAGTCTAGGGCTAAGAAGGTCAGGCCATATAGAGTAGGACACAGAAAATACCTAATCACATACTTTTGTAATTCTCACTTGGTTTTAGCTGTTATTAGTGTATCAGGAAAGCAAAAGCCCTGCTTCTTACCCTCAGCTCTATTTGCCACTGCTCTTTCCTGACTCTTTTTCTCCATTCCTGTTTGCAGCCCTCTGTGACAAGTCTAAGAGCAGCGACAGCCCAGGGCCCTGCTCGTCTTTCTCAACCCTGTTGGAAGAAGTTTATCTTAAAAAGAATGTATTTAAATCAAGAGAACTCCCACCTGTACAGATTGTACCAAACTGGGGTACAAAGAAGTCGTGGCGGTAGAAGGAGATAGACAACAGGTCCAACTAGACCTGGTCCAACTAGAGCTTTACTGAAGCCCACCTAGCGCTTCCTGCAGCCCGCTGCTGACTCCACCTTGGCCTCTACTGTGGTGGCAGGGCGCAGGCCGAGCATTTCGGGGGAGCACACTGATTGCTTCCTGAAGGACTTGGCTTTGCATAGTTCGGGATTGCAGGTACTGTGATGCAGCGAAGGGATGAGTAACTATGCATTTATGACAATCTATCCATAATATACTTCACTTCTGTACGTCTTTCTCAACGCTCCTGTGATCTTTTTCCTGCCTCCATACTACTGCCACTTTCAGTTACCTTTCCTCTTAGAATCATAGAATCATTAAGNGTGCCCAGTACAGGGGCACCATCACTGCCCTTAAAGCTAAAGAGTGAGCCACAACAGGTCAGCGCAGAGATCTGCCGTGCTGGGAACCATCTGAGACTCGTGATACTTGAAACCTTGTCCTGTAGTTCGTTTCATGCCCATCTGGCAGACATTTAGATCACTTCACCATAGTAAAGCATAAACCCCATGTTCATCTGAAGAGAATAAACCACAAATTAGCGAGGTGTGGGCAGTGTCTGTGTTCAATTGTATATATATGCCACCAAGCAGTCATGACACAGGACAGTGGGACTAAGCTCAAAGTTTTCTGGAGAGGGAGAAGACAGGAGGCACAGAGTCTGGAGTACTGGGATGAGGTGTGGTGTCAGTGGGGGTGCAGCATGGAGCTTCAGGGCCCTGGGCTGAGAGAGGCGGTCGGGCAGGCAGGGCAGCACTCAGGAGCTGTGGCCCCAGCGCTGTTTTGGAGGCAGAGCAGATGTGGTGGAGTAAAGCTTAGGGGCTGGGAGGATGATGGGAACCAGGTGTGGTGAGAAGGCAGATAGCAGGGCAGGGTTCCAGGGGTAAGGCAGGCATGAAGGAGTGAGACCTGAGGCAAGGGAGGACCATGAGAATGAACCTTGAGCATAATGAGGAGGCGCAGCTCATGGCACCACTTCAGATGTCGGGCAGGCACAGAGGTGTGAGGCTTGGGGCTGAGGAGAGCCACCGGGATGGGCCAGAAATATAGCGAGTCCCTGGCACGGCTACAGAGAAGACATTCCCTGGCAGCGCTTCAGAAGCATGGGCACATGCTGAGGGCCAGGGTCTCGAGGGAGGGCTGCCAGGCCCAGCAGAGAAGCTGGGCCAGGACAGGCACAGGTGTGGTGACCAGGGTGCCGTGAGGATACGGAACAGCACAGCTGAGAGGCTACGGAATGTCGAAATGCCCTAGGACCTTGGCTCCGCGCCCAGGCAACGATAAAGGGGAAGGAGAAAGGCAGAAATCACATAGAGCAGGTGGCGACATGCTCTGTCCCATGATCCTCCCTGGAAACACTTGGCAAAAAATGGGTTGCTGTCTTAGGTGATTTGCGTCAAGTGGCAACAACATTTCTGAGGGGCCAAAAACTGTCTTGAGTGTGCCACTGTACAAGGCGAGAGACTGTAGCCTGATGCTCTGTTTTTCTTTGTGGTAGCGTTGATTGAACAGTTTGCCATTCTCCTTTTTCCCTTCTCCAGCTACTTAGCGGAGGGGTTACCTTTAATATCTGCTCTGCCAATCACATTTCTAAATTATTTTAAACTTCAGAAGTGAAATAGTTCATGGTATCTGTTGTTATTGTTTTAATTTTTCTCCAAAATATGTCCTTTCCACAGTTTAAAAAAAGAAACATGAACGGTATACTCTCTGCAGCCAGCTAAAACTGAACACGTCAAATCCCAAAGAAATAAGCGTTGACTCCTATGTATGAAACTTGCTGAGTAATGCTACCCCTTAAAAAAAAGATCTGCTCTAACTCTTGCAAACTATTTGCTATACTTTCAGACCACATCCTCTAGAAAAAGATCTTACTACTCCATATTGCATAATGTCTGTGGCAGTCATGCTTTTCATCAGCTTTACTGGCACTTAACAAGTATACAAAAATTTTCCAGTTCTTTTTGCTTGTTATGTCTCTGTATGGTTGTACTAAATGCCGTGTCAGAAATTGCTATGAATAGGACACTGTCACATTCCTTGGCGCTGAGCAGCACTCTTTCTTTAGAAAGAAGAGGTGTCATTTGAAATGGAGCTTTTTTCCTGTGTGGTGCTAACTATGCATGTACCTATATATTTACACATATGTATATGCATGTGACATGCATATGTATACGTATGTATATAGCAATACACAGACATACTGCTACATACCTGACACAAAATACTGTATTTCTGAATGTTGCTGTTCCTACATCCTATATTTTAAATATAATACCTTAAACATAAAAGATTGTACGACCAACCTGTGTTACAGACACATTTTAGAGTTTAATGCCTACTGGTAACAAGACAGAAATAAATACCAAAATATTTAATTTTGTGTCATAGAAAAGAAATCCCAATGCAGAAACATAACAGCGAAACCAAAAGGAAGGAAGTACTTCCTATCTACCTTCCTACCTACCTTAATTCTCATCCCTTGAGAACCCTAAATTCCCATCAAAGCTGATAAAGCATAGTAAAGTGAAAGTTGGGGTTTTAAAAATCCTTTCACACAGCTTAATGCATAAATATTGACAGGAGTACAACAGCTATCTTCAGAACACTAGAACAAAGAGATGAACATTTGTTTACCTCAGAAATGGATCTTAGTGTAACAGTAAGAATCTGTACACTCAGGTCATCTTCCAGGTGTTATTTCTTTTGCTGGTTAAACAATTCCGTGATTAAAGGTGTCCAGAAATGCACACTGAGATGTGGAAGCTATGGTAGTATGCTACGGAGTCCATAACCTCTAAACACCCTGGAGGTGGGTATATAAAATTATGAAACTAATTCTGTAACATTTATCAGAAACTGCAGTGAAATCTGCATTACTAGAATATTAAAGAGCACCTAAAGCTGGGATATGTTCAGCTGTGACAGTAAGAGGCTACATTTTTCCATTTTAATAGCGTACCTTTTGAAGCCATCTAACCTTTAGCCACTGTCTCTTACACAAATGGAATATATTGGAGAGAAACTTCGTCTAATCTCTACATCAACCTGTATTTGTTGATTTCAATCCATTTGCCAAAGGCTTTCCTCCACTGACCCAGAAGTTTTGCTTATTATGCACTTGACTTTACTCCACTTCCTTTGATGTGTCTCTACAGTCAATCAAACACTATTATTATTTCATGGGACATTCATTTAAAAAACTGTGAGAAAAGATCATGGCTCTCACGACTACATTTGAGCAGAGCAAATACACAAAAGATATGCCCTAATGTTACAGTAAATATAAAGATATATACGTTTATCAGTATGAACAAATGCACCATCATTGTCAGCAGAACTGACAGATAAAGTTTGCAGGTAGCTTTGGCCAAGGCACTCTCTGTGATCCAGTTTCCTTATCCAAGAATGAAAGATAGTATCACCTAGACATCCACCTTCCTTTTATAGTGTTTCTCAGATGAAAAAAAAAATATTGTCATTATTATAATTACTTAGGTTTGTTTTCTCCAAAATACCTTGAAATATAAGAAAAAGTATTCCTGGCTAGTGAGTCTGGCAGGGGGGAAAGAATACTAAATACCCTTTCATCTCATCATTTCCTACTATACACTACCACAACGAAGAAGTGCTTTATGGAATATGATCAGTAATCATTACAGTGCGGAACTACTTGAAGATAGTTTGGGCTCAGAGGCAGGGAAAGCACAAAAAGTTAAAATTTGGGTTTGATTTTAAATGCACAATAGGCATTTAACTATATCTTTAATGTCTTTGAATCTACCAAGATTTCAAAATTGTAATGGTGACTTTGTGAAGAATGATTATCCTCTCCAAAGCATTTCTGACATATTTGCTTATACTTGCAAGAGAAATAACATCAGCACAGTATTTCTCAAGGGATTTCAATGCGTTTGGTTTTGATGCTGGTCAGAAGTCACAAGCCTCTAGTTTAGAAGGCTGTTTAATTCCCTTTTGTAGCATATGCAAATTTGGTATGAGACGGTACAACTAAAACAATGTGGTGATGAACAAGGTTTTCACCTCTGGGAACTTGATTAAAATCTGGCTTGGCTCACATACACAAGCAGTTTTCAGCTTAACACGGGAAGAACATTTGTGATTAGTAAATAATATAATGCGTAACCATTCAGTGCCCAGAATATGCAAAGAATAAGATACAGACTACTAGGTGAGAGAGCAACTACCATGCACTCAGTTTGGCCAACACCACTGCAGCTACAGACAGACATTTTGCACAGTCACGGCCTCTTAATGTTGGGATTGCAATTTTTTATGTATTCTTCTAAGCTACTAAAAAACTTTTAAGCTATGTGGTTCAGTAATGATAGCGTAAAATGGGCATCTGTTTGCCTGATGATGCAAACCATAAAGAATGCCTGGTTTTTATTCTTTTTGTTCATTTCTGAGCATTATTTCAGGTAGCTTTTGAGGCTATCGACAGGCTAGATGTTCTGGAGCCTGGCTGCTTATAGGATGTCTGCCTTTATGCAGTATTGTGACATTCAGCGTGTTTTTGCTAACACAAATGTTAGAAATTCAGGGAACTCTCAGCTTGGAGATTCATTCCGAGAGAGCCTAGTCTTGTTGACTTTGAAGGCATAAATCTGCTTTCATAGGCTTTTTGCGCAGGGTTCATTTGTGGGAATTATTTTGACTTCTGAAGTGGCATCCATTAGGTATAAACATTGATCCACGTGCTCAGTCTACATTTTGATAGCTCTGCTTATATAGTGTTTTAAACAGAAGTGTGTGTTTATAACCAAACTTTGTATCCAGGCTCTGTAAACACGAGTCTGCGCTCACCCGTGGGCTCTGGGTCAATGTGCTAGCATGGGGAAGGGACCACTTGTGCGCCTCCTACCCTGTCACGCAGACCTGTTCGTCGTGTGGGTAAGCTAAACGTGGACATAGCTATGCCTGCTCAACCCAGGTCTGCCACTGTGCATCCCATAATAACTATAGCAGCCAGGTTGCTATACTGTTCCATGACCTAATGTTTCACGTAGAAGCGACTTATCAGAAATACGGGTTATCGAGCCTATCTTAAGCAACGCGGATATCTAGAACACATCAGGCTCTGAGCTTGCTTGGTCTGGGGACTCGTATTTCATTTAGCAGCATGAAGATAGACTACGTCTGAAACGCGTGTTAGAGGGTTACTTCATACATGTTTCCAAATAAATAAACAGAAAGAAGCGGTCTTTCTGTATAAACACTTTGCAGCATTGTCAATAGATTTTGTTTCCAAATTTAGTATTTCCAAATACTCTGGAAGAACCAGAAATTCAGTATTTGATGTCTCTCTGCAGGGTCTTGGAACAGACTGCTGGAGTGGGAGGCCTCTGGCAGAGTTCTGGGTATGCAGGGATCAGACATTAAGAGCAAAGTTCCTTTGAGTTTGGAAGAATTTCAGCCATACATTTGACTTTAAAAAAAGCACCCGTCTTTGTTCATTTCCAGCATATTTCTTTATTTTGAGGCAGATGACTCTTATTAGCCTGTTGGTGGGCCTTGGCTTCCTGAGGCAGCATCATGCTCTCCACTGCTAGCTATTGCTTTTCCAGTTTCTGAATGAGGAGCTTTAGGAGTTCCTTCAGCATCACACAAATGCTGTTTCTTACTTCACTTCTGCATGTGATCGTATGACACCACTACTCTGCAGCCATGAAATTGCAGTCCGATTAATTTTCATTCATGTAATTTGCATGTGTAAATCCTCTGGTATTTTTCAAAAAGTGGGGGAAAAAAATTTCAACAAATTTTGTAACAAATCAAGTAAAAAAAAAAAAATCAAGAAATATCAAGACTCAGTAGCTTATAAAGACAGCAGAAGCTGTGCAGACTTCTTCATCCAGTATACAAGGCTGCCTGACTTCCCCTGTATGGTGTTTTCAACACACTCTGAAAAACCCATTTTTGGTTGTTTTTTCTTAGCAGTAACTGGTGGTGGTCAGAAGTAGACAGGACAAGAGAAGGAAAGAAATTGTGCCAATGCAAAACTCAGATGCTAAGAAAAAACCTGTTGTATTCTACACTGATGGAAAATTGTTGGTAAAAGTCAATGAAGACTCATCAGAACAGACACAAGTATAACAAGTCAGAAGCCAGCCCATTTTTTTCTGCAGTAGAGTTTATCAGTCCACCTACCTTCCTAGTCTGTATTCGGATGGCACGTTTTAAGAAGTTAAAAAAAAAAAAAAAAAGAAAAAAAATCACTGCATGCCAAACCCCCCATTTTTCAAAATAGTTTCTACCAGTGCACTATCTCCTTGCTACTTATCTGGTTTCTGTTTGCAGTAAATCAGCACATTCCTGGTATTGACTGGGTCTACCTACTCACAATTTTGGTTGAGCTAACAGTGGTTGAGAAAACGCAGTGAAGCTGGGTTTCTAAGAAAAATAACAATTTGAAGTGTTGGCCCTATAGCTAGTAGAAGAAGGAATCAAATTGCTTCTTTCAGCTTTCTTTTAACCAGACCCTTACATGGAAATACATTCTACCATAATAATTTGTCTGTCATTAAGTTTTTCCTTTTACCAGTGTGGGAAAAGAAACTTATATGCAGCTGGCTTCACTAGTGGCCTCCTCAAGTCTGTCTCTCAAGTCCCTCTGCAAGGGAGTCATTAGAGCTACTACTTACTTTTTTTTTTTTTTAGACTGGATTTTTGTGTGCTAGGGAATAGAAGAAAAGAAAAATTACATGTCTCATCTGTGGCTTAAAATCTATGCCAAGAAGATGACTGGAAAGTTTCTTAAATTAAAAATCATATTCTACAGAAAGAAAATCCCTTGGTATCAAAAAATTATCTGATGTTTGCCTTTTGGTAGTTGTACACTTCCAATTCATGGACTAGCCAGTTTGTTTTCAGAGGTTAAAATATTATTAGTTTTTAAATTTAGTATCTTTCATCGCATCGCTCAGTTCTCAAGTGCTTTATATTTCTCTGCTCCGTGAATCTGGAAATAATTGATATCAAAGTGGGAGGCTGTGGAAAAGGAAGAACATCTGACTCACGCAATGAGAAATCATGGCCAAACCACTCTGCAAGGAGGAGGTAGAATGTCCTGGGAAAACTGAAAACTAGCCGTTGGAAACAAGAAATGCCAACTGTGTTCAATAGGTCTATTTGTGTATTTGGTGTACCACCCCAACCATGTACTCAGCTACACACATTTAAAATTAATGTGACAAATTGACACAATTAACACCTGAATTAAGGAAACCAATTAAAACAACTGCAAACTTACCAGGGCCTCTCTGTGCTTGAAAGAATAGGTTGGATAGTTCTATATTAAAATTTTGTGGACACCTAAATATTAATAGGACTGATTCATTATGTAAATAAATCAGAAGTTTTCTTTTGACTAAAAATCCATTTTTTTATGCTCAAAAGTGATGCAGACATAGTTGGTTTAATTAAAGTTTGTACTCAAAGCCAGCTCTGTTTTGGAAAAGAAGAAACCCCTTTTTCATTTGTGGAACTCTTACCCATGTGACTGTTGAGTCAGCTTTCATCTTTTTCTGTTACTAGATAGCTGATTTTTACTGCTTTTTTGCCTTTATTGTGTATATGGGAGCTCAGTTTTTAATGAGCAGAAGTTTCTACAGGGATGTCCCTCTACCAAAAATATCAACAACTGAGATTTCAAATTACTTCCTCTGCACATGGAAAATTAAGTCACCGGGGCGCCGTACCTGTGAGGATTGCAGCAGGGCATACGGGACATCTCCAAACGCGGTGGAGTGGAGAGGCCTGATGGGACAGGAGCAGCACACGGACACTGCCAGGCGCTGGCTAAGGTCCCAGCCCTCAGGGATGGCCATCGTCACCTGTGGTAGGAGCAGAGCAAGAAGAGCTGGCTACAGGGGCCGACACCGAGGCTCCTTCCCTCCTTATTAGACCCCAGATGGACTGATGGGCATAGATGCCTGAAAAGATTTTTTTTTTTTTTTTTTCCCCATGCAGTGGGCTAAATCACTCTGTTTTTATTGCTAGCCAAACTGAAAAAGGCAGAAAGGTTTTTTGCCGGGGCCATGAAAACATTGCTTGGGCTTAGTTACCTGTGTGTAATGGCAAACATCAACAACACAGCCATGGGAAAACACGGATCCAGAAGATGCGGTAAAGGGGAAGGAGCAGCAAAAACAACTCTAGCAGATTCTCGGGAAGCAACAACTGCAACCATTAATAACAAATCCTATAAATAATTATTAAAACCCACTAATAACTAACAGCAAGTCCAACAGAAACTACAGGAAAACCAGTCCTGTTAGCAATTATAGCAACGCCTTGCAAAACATTGCAGTTCTAGGGAGAGAACTAAGAGCAATTTCTGCTGTCTGTGAACCCATGGGAGCCTAAGTCCCTGCTGTGGCACTGGGAGACGCTACAGGAAATACGCAAGTCCACTTAAAAATGGAGTACAGTTAACTCAGAAGCCACTGCAAAAACTTCTGAGATCAATAACTTACAAAGGGATGAAAGAGCCACCCAGACAGGTTACTGTCTTACTGGGAAATGCCACACAGGGAGTATGAGGTGCAGGGCGGTGAAGAACTACTGATCTCTCCATGCAGCCAACCTAAATAACATTGGCCAAAGTAAGAAAACTTAGTGGTGATGAATTTGGCAGAAAACACCCCGGAAATCCAGCCTTGAGCAGTAGCCTGGTAGGTCAGAGATTTGTATGTATGTGGAGTCTGAAAACTGAGGCATATTGCAAAGGTGATACGGAGCAAGGCAAACTAAAACAACTTTGCCGTATCTTTGACACGGACTCGGTCCCACTAGCGGTTTGTGTTTCAGCTACAAAAGGCGATATACCTGATGAAAAGTGACTTTAAAATGGAACTGGGGTACCAGCTGAGAGCTGGGAGAGGGATGCATCTTGTAAGGGGCAAGCCCAGATGTTGAGCTCTTTTTGGCACAGTTGGGCTTAGGTTATCCTATGAGTTGTCAAGCAGCATGAAGACTTAGCAATTGCAAGAGGCATGCGGATGAAGAAAAAGAGGTCTTTTCTTGTTTTGTCTTGCGATTGGGAGGTGACAAGAGCAAAGGCTGCCCCTTCGTGTGGCATCTTATTTTGTACTTCAGATAGTAGGGAAGATCCACTAGATAATGCTGTTTGTCGCATCCGTGTATGTACACCTCTGCGGTCATGTGCATTTCTAGCTTACGCACGGGAAGACAAGTAAGATGTTAACTGTTACTAAGCAGCTGTGGTACCTAGTAATATAGGCCTAAGACTGGGATACACAGGCCTGGCTCCTGGAAACAGTCTTGGAATATGTAGTGGAAAAATATTGTCCTCCTTCTGACCCTCACTTGTTGATCATTAGCCAGTATCCAGCTGAAAACGGTGCTGAGACAGCAGGGAGATATCTGTAGCCCAAAGGAACTTGAGCGGGAAAAAAAAAAACAACAACCTTGGAGAACCTTGTTTTGTACATGCTGTTCAACAGATGGTTGATCAGCGTCCTTTATTCTGTGGTTTCCTGGGGATGATAATCCCCAACACAGTGGCAGGACAGGGGACTAAAAGCACCCGAAAAGAGACAACATGTTCTTTGTGCTTTTCACCATTTGAACGGCTGTGTGGAAGGCAGCCCAACAAAATACTGGAGTTCTTCCAAGAATACGATCGGAGGGTCTATTTGTTCTTTTGTTTTTGGTAGTAAATGCAGCATCCAAATCTAATTTTTATTCAATGTCTTGGATTAATGAAACGTTAGAAGGCTTCAGGAAGGCGTGATATTATACAACCACACTTGATACGATGTTGGCAAACAGCATGGGTTCCCAGAATTCAGAGCACCTTGCTGCATGTTCTGGGCCCCGGCAGGTTCAGAGACTCCCGTTTATACTACAGAGTCCCAACAATATTTTAGAAACTGCTCCGATTTCCAGGCAGGTGATACACCTCGGTGATCTCTACCAACCACTTCATGGACAGAGCTCTTGCAGAATGTGCAAGCTGCCCAGGAGCCTCCACATCAACTTGGCTAAATGTCAGGTCGGGGTGAAGAGACAAAACATGTGAGGTAAAGCCTGAAGAATTAAATTGCCTTCCACCAAGAATTAAGGTAAGCCCTCTTCAGGTAAGGCAAGATTTTCACCAGAATCTCCTGTTCTACGAAGCAACAGAGGGAATTTTGGGGATGGTTTCAATGACCACAAAACCATTAGCTGATTTCCTCGGAACAGGAAAGTAGAGGGTACAATACAGTGTAAAGATGACCTGTATAAATGCACTTGGCAAGATACAAAGCCAGATACATAGCACCCTAGATTTTTACTCTGTAGATGGGTGCTTCTGAATGGTGTTATTATTGCTGCGGGATTTGGGTTACGACTCAGTGGTTGACATAATTAGTTGCTACTTTACTATGTGTGTCTAATGCAGTCAGTATAAACTCACTGATAAAAAACTTGTACGTAGCTCCTTCAAGAGCTGTAATTTCTTTGCTATAGGTAAGAGTTACTTAAATTGAAAAGCAATAGAATGCTAAGAAAAATACAAGAAATTATTAAAGTTGTTGAGTAGGCTGTGAAGTTCAATGCTATACTGTGAACTTATTCCTTATTCTAATGAATACATAACAAAATTGGGTTCTCCGCTTATATTTTGCTCAGAATAGTGCTCACAGGCCAGAAACAGCATCAGTATGAAACCTTGGCATACTTTTGCTTAGGGCTGTGCACTTCTGTTCAGTATATTGCTTACAAACTGCTGGATGATTCTGATTAGAGTCGTAAAAACTTCACCATTTCATGCTATAAGGAGGAAAGAAATACAGGTTTGTATAAGATATCTGTGTTATAGAAATCCACATACAGAGGATTTTAACTTCATTTTAAGATTGTTGTCTACCCAATAGAGCTGCCTAAGGATTCCAGAGGGCTTAGAGCCAAAGATTGTGGCCTTTCTATTGCAAAATGGATTACATAAAGTGGAGGTCCTTTTCAACCCTTCAAAGGAAGAAACAGAAAGCAGACTCACTCGTTTCTGCCCCCCTCTTCGAGACACGGGATTATACCCATGCTAAAATATAAACCCCATGCTGTCGTTCTGATCTGTTTCACTCTACAGAAATACAGGAATTTTACTGTAATACCTGCCTACCCCTCCTATATAACATTTGACCAGTGGCTCTTTTAGTAATATACCATGTAACTGAACTTCAGTTATTAATACAGGGAGATAGCTACAGGAGTGTTGATAGCGGGGAGGGGGAAGATGTTAGCTTTTTAATAAAGTCTTTGTCTGGTAGCATGGCTAGTCTTAAACAATGATTCAGTCCAGAACTGAGAATTTACTTCTGCAGACAATAAACTGAACATGTTCATAAATTATTAGCTATATGCTGGTAGTCTGTAGATAACTCCAGACTGCCCAACTATTTCCCAAGCAACCAAAGCTCTTCTGCATCTTTTGCTTCTTTCCTGTTGTTACACAAGGAATTTTGCACACGCTCCGGGTGTGGCTCATCTGCCTGACATGTGGCAATTTCTGGAATTTCCATATGTGCTCAGAGCTACTCATCATGTAATGCATGATGGTATGGGAAGAGAGCAGAGCTTGGAAAAAGATATTTTGAAATCAAGTATAGTCACTACGTTTGTGGCTATGGATTCATATCAGCAGCTCTATCACGAGGCCCAAGAATCCTTCATTAGCTCTTCTCTATATTTATCATTTGGATATGGAGAGGTAAAAATTCAAAACAGAAACTCACTACTAAATCTTTTAAGTCCAACAGTCATTAGACTATTCCACTGCAAGAGTATCCCAAATATTTGTTAAAAAGCACTACTAGCACAACTCCATACCAAATCCAACTGTTCTTACAAGAAGAGGGTTTTTTCTGAAATAGGCTGAATTTGCATAAGAAAGAAATTTCACAGGAAACAGTCATCAATTGCCCTAGCCTTCTTACACCTGTTTTTTTTTTATACTAATCTTTCCCTATTACAGTAGTTCCATTAAATCCTCTCCATTCAATCTCCAAGTGATTAGAGATTCACTTTATATTTTACTAACTTTTAATAGCCTTGCGTAAATACAAGGAAAAGAATCATTTGGATGGAACAAAGAGAACCAGGATCAGGAAAAAAAAAAAAAAGGCAAGTAAAGACTTAACTACAATTGGATTGACATTAACTGCTAAATGAACATGAATTATACAAGGTGAATACAGGATGCAGTACAAAACCCCACCAGCAATCAGCTCGCTATTCCAAATGGAGATACTGTCATTTTGACAAAGTTTAAGTGTAAAAATACTGATGAAAGTAAATCCAGTGACATAAATCCTGGAAATAAATGAAATAAACACTGAGCTTTTACTGAACATAGGATTCCAATAGTGCTGCAATACCAGAAGGTATAGTGTCCCAGCTGACACTGCATCTCTGGATATTGTTATAGTTCTGGTTTTCAAGACTATTCAAAAACCACCGTCACTGGTCACTGAAGCCAAGTAAAATAGACAGCTGAAGGAACTGTTGTGTTTTGTCAGTTTTAGGCAACAATTTAGTATTGTCTCAAAATAAAGAAAATAAATTAAATGTGAAATTAGCACACGGAGAAGATGTGGTCGAAAAACTGAAGGTCTGTTGCTTGTATTTCAGCTTGGTTAGAGCAATGATCATCCTGCTGTTGGGGTCTAACATCTAGGCTATATCTAGTATTGGCTGAGATCAGTATTTGGAGAAAACATACCTTGTATTTTTTATAAGATGACTGGAGGTTCAGTATGACATTGAGATATCTGTGAATTTCTCTCACTGTAGTTCTAAAAACCTGACCAGAAAAGGCATACTCCAAATTAATTTGTATCTGCTTGAAAAGCAGAGTGGTATCTGGCATGACACGTTACCCAGAGTAAATAAAGAAAAGCATTGAAGAGAGGCAAACGCAGTCCTAGGAAAAATAAACCAAATTTCAAGTAACTAAGACAACCGATAGGGAAAAAAAAAACCACAACCAAAAAGCCACTGTTAAAAACTAGGAAAACATAAAGAAAGCAACACTACAGTGAACTGAATAGAGCAATAATTTGTTTTTTAAAACTAGAAAAATGTAACTTCTGCTCAGACTGACTTTGATCCATTTTGAGCTACTACATATAACCATGAAGAATTCAACATGTTTATTTAATGAGATGAAAGTGTAGAACTTCACTTAGTGAATTTTCACTTAATAGGGACATTATGATTATTAATAATGATTTTTGTGTGTGTGTTTTCTCTCATACCAAAAGCAAAAACCAAAAAAGTATGGAATGTTATACCTTTAGGAAGTAGCTCTTATATTTTGCCCTCTTTAAAGTTCTTAATCCTCCAAAATAACAGAGTTCTCATCTCCAACTAATTTAGAGTCAAGATATGAGAAAACTGCCCAGATATGATCAATGTGTACATATAAACACACATATACATACATACGCACCACAGACTGTCTGTTTAAATAGAAATATTTAAAAGGAGTAGAATAAAAGTACCTCTTCTTTTGCCCACAAGTATTCCTTGTACAATATGGTTTTTGTCTGACTATAAGTAGGATTTGAACTCCATCTACACTATCTAGAATTAAAAAAAATTAGAAAAATAAATGAAGTGGAAAGATATCTATCTTTCCCTCCTAATTTTGAGAGTGCTAAGCTCTGCCATTTGATGGACATTGTTTAATGTCTTTATCTTGTTTAATGTCTTTATCAATGATGTGGGCGAGGAGATTGAGGGCACCCTTAGTAAATTTACAGATGACACCAAGCTGGGCGGGAGTGTTGATCTGCTTGAGGGCAGGAAGGCTCTGCAGAGGGATCTGGGCAGGCTGGATCGATGGGCTGAGGCCAACTGTATGAGGTTCAACAAGGCCAAGTGCCAGGTCCTGCACTTTGGTCCCAACAACCCCATGCAACGCTACAGGCTGGGGGAAGAGTGGCTGGAAAGCTGCCCAGCAGAAATGGACCTGGGGGTGCTGGTTGACGGCCGGCTGACCATGAGCCAGCAGTGGGCCCAGGTGGCCAAGAAAGCCAACAGCACCCTGGCTTGCATCAGGAATAGCGTGGCCAGCAGGAGTAGGGAAGTGATGGTGCCCCTGTACTGGGCACTGGAGAGACCATTAAAAATAAGATCCAGCAGATCCAACTAAAACTAAAAAGCTAAACCAATAAAAGCCCAGTCAGATGAAGGGAAAAGAACGGGAATCTCACATTCCATGTCCTCCTCCAATGTTATGGAACCAAAATCATCCATGTTTTAGACTGTATTCATCTTTAATAGGTCATGTTCAACAGACACATTAAGAGTTGTGACATCTATTGACTTTAAAGAAATTATGCAAGGAATAAACTGCTAGCATTGGTTTGTGCTCTAATTTAAGAATAGATGCAAATTCTCTCAGTTCTAAGTCTTTTTTCAAAGTACTAAGTCCCATCCTTAAACTTTGTGCTGCCGGATATGCAAAACATCCTATGTGGATAGCAATCTCATAAGCTAACATTCATTTCTAAGAAGCAGCAGCATGCTATTATTGTAAAAGCAGCTCTTCTTTCTGGAAAGGATATGCATGATCTGATGGCCTACAGATGTGCACCGAAAGCTGCCTTTGGTCTCCTTACTAGAGCACCAGATGGTCTCACATCATGAGATTCCTCTCATGTATGACTATTGCAGTCTATCTGCTTAGTCACCAGAGCTATAAATAGTATAAATCCTACTAATTTATTTATTTATTTACCAACAGCATTCATCAGCCCCTTGCTCAAGGGAATAGCAACAGCTTGAACACATGGCCAGTTGAAACTGTATTTGTTAAAATTTACAGAAATGTAAGTATAAAGTAGTTTCCTAAAAATAAATAAATAAATAAATAAAAGAACAACTTTGAATTGCTGCCCTGAGCTCCCACAAAGAAGTTTAGCGGTTGGTGTGGGAGGAGATGGTAGGAAGGAGCTGGTAACAATTACTGGTCAAAGTTTCAGCCCTTTGTGTAGTCTGTCTTCTTCTGGGATGTGCCAAATGTATTCTTTATTGCAAAAAGGGACCCTCTTTTAACCCTGTGCTGACTTCATTAGTCTCAGCACGTCACTGATGATATCATGCTTCTGTTAGATTGTGCTTTTACGAGAAAGCCATAAAGAAACTCAAAAGACTATGAACTGGCCTGGTCTAAAACTCATTGAATAAATAATTGGAAAAAGACTAATGTTAACTTCAGAGGGTTTCAATCCCAAGAGACTCTTTTCATCCTGAAGTTCATGACTCCTCCTCCTCCTTTTTTAAGAATGGTGAATTTGAAAGGGACCCAAAACTAAATTCCAGTCCCAAATTCTCCACATATTTTGAGAAAGTACTCAATGAGGTCTGAATTGTGTAGCTGACCCCCCACTAATGGCTAAATCAAGCTTTTAGTTACAAGCAACTTAAGGGCATGCGTGGGTTGTTTATACCTTTTTTTAGAAGGTGTATTCGATTCCCATGTATGTAATTGCCCCCGCCATACACCTGGGGTGGTGGGGGGGGAGTTGACCTGTAAACTGTAAAGTTCAACCAACGGTTTGCCTACAATTAAAAGCAGAAAATCCAAGTCAGTCACGTTGCAGTTTTGGTTACCTAAATCAAAAGTTTTCATTATGGAACTAAACATTATTGGGGTGTCAATTTGTTTAAATGAAACCCTCAGTTTTAGGCAAATCCAGATACCTCTTCTTTCTTTCTTTTTTAAATAAGAAAAAGATCTTTTCCTGAGCAGGTAACATAACAAAATATCTGAATACATTTTGC
Organism: Scopus umbretta; assembly: GCA_013400535.1. Classification (NCBI taxonomy): domain Eukaryota; kingdom Metazoa; phylum Chordata; class Aves; order Pelecaniformes; family Scopidae; genus Scopus; species Scopus umbretta. Next base: position 29,251 of record VZTL01011985.1, read on the forward strand.
CAATGTTTAAACATCTGTTTGAATTTTCTGTCTTTTGATATTTTTTGCTACAAATGAAGTAATATACGAGATACCAGTTAAATGCTCTTCACAGTGAACAGAGAAATAATTCAGTTTTCAGAAGACCGTTTCTCTCAAGTCTATTTTAATTTCATACGCATTTCAAGAAGTAACTCCTCTCCCTAGGCATCGCAGACTTGACTCACATACTCTGATGACCAACAGAAAGCACTCGGTGTACACGCAGATGTTTTCTGTGACCCAAGTTGGAACTAGTATGAAATGCCTTATAAGGTATTGCCCTGGTTTGGCCTTCAGCATATTATTCTGAGATCTTTTTGCATGATCTGTAAGAAATAAAAACTTACGTAATCCAAAACCTGCAGATGTACAACGAGGAAAAGCCTTGCAGGGATTAAGTGATGTGGGGTTTTAAACAGATCTGCTACACAGTGATAGCTAGCAGTAGTCTCCAGTAACGTGGCTTAGTCTGCTTCATTGTGAGAGATTCTTGAGTCTTTACCTTTTCAATCAATTAAAATAATACAGATTTTAGAGAATAAATGGAGTGAGAACTCAGTCACAGATTCCCAAGAAGGATAAGGCTTCATTCTACTTCCCACTTCATATTCTAGTCAAAGAGTAAGACTGCATGATGTGAGTAAAGATGGCCTTCAGACTGGGGGAACAACCCCTCATCAAAGCAGCACAGATACATAGCTTTAGAGATTCTATCTGTGTGTATTAGTAACTATGGATACAACAGAAAAGGTAGAATAACTACTTTCACAGAGCCTGTACCTGCTAATGTACTGTATACCAATCATACTGCTTTAGCATACTTTTGTGGTACTCCTATATAAGCATATTTTTCAGTTTTTCTGAAGTGCTGCTTCATCCAGATCTAAGGCATGAAATATATTGAAAGATCATTTCATTGGAAATAACTGGTGAGTAGCTAAAAGTCTTTATCTATACTATCCACGCACATAGGTTCATCTGTTCCCACATTACCCCTCTATATATAATTTTTACATTATTATTTGCTTTACCACAATGCCTAGGCATCCCAGTGAACACCAAAACCTCAGCATGGTGCCTTCATACTACTTGTAAGAAGATGCCTCAATTGCAAAGAGCTGAATAGATGAGACAGAGTGGAGAAAGGAGACACTATGTAGGAAAATGAGATGCAAGAAGATGGTGGGCTCGGTTCTTGGACTCGAGTATAGCTTATGTGGGGCACAGAAATATGTCAGAGTGCACAAATCCCCTTCAATGCTTAATCACTTTTCACAGTTTATACTCTGAATATTCTTACCCTTTTGCTGATTAGGGCTGTTCAGTTGAATTCCTGTTCGTCTCGTCTCTGTTTTCTAGGGTCATTCCCTCTGCCCTCCAACCTCTCTTCTCCATTCCATTCAGTGTTTCTTCTTCTCCCTTACTCTCTCCCCTTTTTGGTAGATTCCCCTCCTGGTAGAATTCCTATACATTCACGAACAGCCTCGCTGTTCCCTTTCCTGTGTGCTTTATCCATCCTCCCTGCCCAAGCTCTCTCTATTTCCCTGCTCAGACAGTAAGTTCTGGGCAGATACTACTTTATTTCCAGTTTGGATGGGAGCTATAGAACAATAAGATCCCTATATTAGCTATTCTACAAATACACACACAAATAGTTACTTGAGGAGCTGAAATACAACTACAATAGGTGCAGGCATGACACAGTCTTTGATTTCTCACACTCTTTTTTTTTTTTTTAACCTGCTCAATTTCTCTCTTAATAGGAATGCATTTGTCACAAAGCAGCTTCTAGAATGACATGATTATAGTGAAACCGAGCCTAAGTGCTAGAACAGCTTGTACTTCAAATACTTTCAAATTTAACACTACAGTCCAAATACCTCATGCCTATTTTTCAGTTACCTACAACACTCCTGGTTCAGAACATGCCTAGCCAACTTCCAAAGTATTTGGTTGTATACAAATTCAGTGGGGAGTGTTGATTGCATTTTATACTATATATTTAAAGAAAAAAAAACCCAAAATTCTTCTACCCTAGTTCCGATGTCAGCAGAACTTCCTACAGTTCCTATAGTGTTCACTGACAATCTTCAGGGATACTGGCAGCCAGACCATAGGAAAAAATGAAATATCTGTGGACCATGGGGTTTTCAGGATCAGTTCTGAATGCAGTTGCACATGACTATCATTTACAGAGAAAAAGCTGTTAAATCTCTACACAATAATAGACACACCCCTAGTAAATGAGATAGTCCCTGACCAGGGAGTCTGAAAAGCAGGATATTACCCTTCATGTAACAGCACTTTAATGTGGAAAAAAAAATAATAAAGCTGTGACTTTTAACAATTCAGGACTTTGCCATTGTCAGCATGGTTTTTATAGTGCCATGCTACTTCCTGGCCTCTACTATTGGCTTTAAAGCATTTTAATCCTGAAATCTTGAACACTAAATTAGACTTGAAAACTGTATTTTCATTGGTGATTCCATTTATTTGAGGAAACAAGATAACAAGATTGTTATTACAGCATCTGAGACTGAAAGTCACCGAGGACAAGGATGCAAGCGAGCCCAAAGGACCCAGTGGGGTCAGTCTTAACACCTCCCAACTTAGTTTCTTTCCTTGCTTGTGATCTGGACAACCTAAGAGCCCCTAAGCCAGTTCCACTTTTGATCAGTGACTTCACCCCAGCATCAGAGCTTGACTTTACAGAACAGGCATATAACTAAGAGCAATAATTTAGCTCCTTGTGTTAGAGGATCCAGCTGTGCGTTCTTCTGTTGTTTCAGACATGTTTTTCTTCTCAACTGCTCACTCATTTCCTCAGGTGCAGTGAAATACCTAGGTTGCCCAATAGGTTCCTCTGATATAATGTTATTTTATGGAAGTTTATATAAGAAAAGCCGGTGGCTTCTAACTTTTCAGGCTGAGTGATTTCCAGTCCCTTTCTTTATAGGCAGAAGTGTTCGTCATTGCTTCCTACTGTTCTCAGGGGTGTTGCCTAGCTAGTTTATCATAGAATCATTAAGGTTGGAAAAGCCCTCTGAGATCATCCAGTCCAACCGCCAACCAAAACACCGTGCCTACTAAACCATGTCCTGGAGTATCACATCCACACATTTTTTTGAACCCCTCCAGGGACGGGGACTCCACCACCTCCCTGGGCAGCCTGCTCCAATGCCTCACCACTCTTTTAGGAAAGAGATTTTTCCTAATACCCAATCTAAACCTCCCCTGGTGCAACTTGAGGCCATTACTTCTCGTCCTATGACACTATTCTATGATAGATAATGAAATGTATAGTAATGCCAGATTTTGGAAGTCCACTGTATAAGCCCCAAAACCCTCTCCCACGCAGGAACATTTGCTGACCATGCTCATGAACTTCATCCGCTGCCAAAAAACTGCCAGTGCTTCCAGGGGAGTAAAACCTGAGCACTGCAAGTTCACCTTTCACCTGGCAGGAAACCACATGTGTAACCAGTAATAGAACTATTTTCTTTAAGTTTCTCAGAAACCACATGGTCCACAGAAATTCCATTTTTTCCAGTTGTCTCATTCTCAAGTGTAATGCCCAGGGTCCCTGAAGAACATCAGTGTACGTTATAAGTTTGTACATATTCTCTGAGAGAGGCACATTGTACCTTCTGTTGAACAAGTCCTGTGGCTAGATAAAGAAAGGCTGCCTGTTTGCCTGGGAAAGGAGAGCACTTCATCCCGAAAGCAACTGAACACACTCAGACTGGAGAAACTCCTAGGGTACAGCCTGGGGCAGCCAGGAAGGAGACAGTAAGTGAGAAACTGTATAGGCTGGGAGACTCCTGTGAGGAGAAGGGGATTCACCTGCTGCAAGGAGCAGCTCTAGTGCCAATATGACAAGTGATGGATAGAAGAAGGCTTTGACTGCAAGAACAAGTGAGGTAGGAGTGGACCTGTACAGTTGGTCCTGCAGACCAAATATCTCCAGTGTGATTCAGTGGTTTTACTACAGCCTAGTCCTGTGACCAGAAAGCCCAACAGCAGTTGGAAGACATGGAGTGGCCAGGGGCAAATCTTGCACTTTAGTGCCATCTGAAAGGAGTCCAGTTTGCATGCTCTGAGATCGCTAGATGATATGAACCAAAGCATAACAAATGGGAACACTGGGGATTCACATCAAAAGCACGTTCTTGATAAAAATAATTTCAAAAAATGCTAAAGTAGATGCACCCAAAGGTTTTCCTAAGAATCCAGAGAGAGAACTGCTGGGAAATAATTTGAAAAGAAAAAGTCACCCAAAAAGCTTAGACATTGCTCCTGCAATGATACGGTAAGCAATAGCTCAGTTTGCAAGTGTCCTTTTTAGTCTCCTATGCCCAGCAGAGCAGTGTTTTCTATTACTACAGAATTACATTTTTCTGCTTTATTATTTGTGTATGGTGATGATATACAATTCTCATGAAATACAACCCATCTTTAAGGAAAAGGCATATGTGGGAGGGAAGGGCTCCAGTTCCTCCTCACTCTTCTGGCTGGCACAGCTCAGTATTGTGCCTTGCTATTTCTGTAACCACCAGGATGTGCCACGGTTCAGTGAAAAAATAACAGTACAGTCTGTAACGGCCAAAGTGGATTTGTCAGTCACCTGGAGAGCAGTCATCTTGTCCTGCCCTTAAGGATCCAGTACCCCAGTAATTCTGAGCTGCTGCAGATGTAACTATACTCAAGATCTATTCCACCGCGTTACTAAACTCAAACATGAGGAGAGTGGGTTTGGTATTAATGCTAAATTAATTTGGTATTAATGCTAAATTCCTGACCCTTTTTGCACAGTTAGCCTCTCACCATGCATTCTGTGATGCGACGATACAAGGAGGAAATGAGAAATGGAAATTCTGGCACCGCAAGGCCAGCTTAGAGCAAGAGGGAGGCATCTTTACTTCCTGATCATCGCAGAGGTGTAATACAAGAAAGCAGCGTCAAAAATCTTCTCTGTGGAGTCACATCTGTGGTTGAGAGCGCTTTCGGCTTATATTCTGTTTAATAGTACAAGATGTGAACTAATTTGTTTAATTAGAAGACTGCAGCTGCATTTTATAACAATTTTGAAATCAGTATGTGTTTATCCGATTCCATTTTTACAGTGAAGCAACTTTGGCTGCTTTATTATGACTTACTTTTAGATCTTAATCACTTTTGAAGAAAAGAGAAGCAAACGGTATTGCAGTTTAAAAGCTTTTGTCATCAGTAATTGATACACCTAGAAACCCGTATGTAAACACCACACATTTTTAAAACACCAGTATTAATTCTGTTCAAGATTTCAAAGGTTCCAGCTCTCCAAATCCAATCCTGCCTGTGGCTATAGATAGAGTAGTTCATGCTCCAATTCTGAAACAAATTCTAATACCCTCTAAATCCTCATATTTAAAAAAAAAAAATAAAATTAGTTTACTTACAACTGGAGGGCTGACAGCCAAATTTTGGTCTCCTGTTAACACTGTGTCAGCGCTTGAGACTTGTTGCCCTTGCACAGCCAATTTGATCACAGGAATACAAGAGGTGGGTTCTGAGGAGACAAGGTTCCTAATCACCTTGTATTTGCATAAACCAGTCTTAGCTATCCCATTTAGGTAGCAGCTCCCTCCTGCTGTGCCAAATTTTATGAACAACCCAAACTCCTAACTTTACAGTTTTCCCAAGCAATGCTGCATTTCACCTGCCTATTTCTAGACGTGCAATCATGACAAGTTTTATCTTTTTGTAGGTCTATTCAAAGCAGAGCTCAAAACCTTTTTCTCACAAGGTCTCTGATAACGAACAGCAGTTTGTCATTAACGTGGACAAAGTGACATGGGAATACACAGAGAGGCGTCAGGAGATTTTGAAACTAACTGTTCTTCTCCATGTTGCGGAAGCATCGTTCTGTCTGGTACCCTGTATGCTACCAGATGTCACCTGCCATTTCTTAAGAATGCAATCTAGCAAGTATATTCACCCATGGCAAGGCATTTTAGGTAAAATTAGATTTCTTTGGCACTTAAATCTCTTAGGTAATGTCACAGTCAGATATTTTTGCCTCTTATGCAATTTCCTTCTGGCAAAGACTGTGTTGATGGGCTGGGCTGACATTAGGTTAGCATACTAGCTAGCTACCAAAAAATGAATTTCAAACAATCAAGTTCCTTGTGGTTTAACTGCACAGTAAACTGTATATTTTGGCATGAATTTAACATGTATAGAAATAGAATGGTGTCTCAACAATCGTATGGCATGCATGCCATACAAGATTCAGCAAAACAACACAAAGATTTTGAGAGGATACCTAAGTAAATACATAAGCTAAAGTTCTTCAGTTTTCCCAGAGGATAAAAATACCTATTTCCCACTAAATTAATGAGTATAGATTTTCCATATCCCACATATAGCTCTGACCTGTAATTATTTTTCAAGGGTCCCTATAGGGATGGCTTGTGCGATCCCCTGTTCAGTGGTTTCTGCAATATATTTGCTTGTTCTTGAGCACAGCGTCAATAATCAAGAGTGCTACAGACAAAACTAGATGATCAACTACTTCAGTTAATCCTATTATTTGGGTTATACTGCCACAGATATAAGTAACTGGAATTAGTAAAGCATGTTTCTGGTAAAGCACAAGACAGTAGTATCCAGCTTCTGCTTTTACATGTTTGTGAATAAACAACAACAACAAAACAACAACAACCAAAAAAAAAACCCAAAAAAGTCATTAAGTTGTACTTCGGACAGCAGAGAAATCAAATAGCCATGCCTATTAAAAATAAATAAATAAATAAAAGTCAGGAAGTGCACCAAGTTTCTATTTCATGAAAAGAATTACATATTGTTCACAGGACTATCCTTTAGCAGTTAAATATATTTTTCTTTAACGATACCTTGTAACACAGACTTGACAAATGCATAATGAGTTGTGTAGAAAAATTAGTTTTCTGAAAATTTAAAGAACATCCGTTTTATTTTTCTGAACCAGTTAACCCTTCTATCTTAATATTATGCTGCAGATGTGGAGCTTTGTGACCTTCAGGCTCCTGTGTTTAATTCTTACCTCGTGCTGCTATTTAATAATCTCAACAGATATGGAAAAAGCTTGCTGATAATGTGTTGATAGGTTGGAATCTGTTTTTTTTATTGTTTTGCACTTTTCCATTGCAGCGTGGTTACAAGAAGAAGAAATTAATTAAATCTGTTTCTGCTTACTCTAATGAATTGGCCGAGGCCAACTGTATGAGGTTTAACAAGGCCAAGTGCCAGGTCCTGCACTTGGGTCACAACAANCACTTCATTTTAGCAGAGATATACTAGCACAAATAACAGTTAAAGCCAGAATAAGTAGTTTCAGCAGAAATTAAGCCATTGAAAGAGTTCATTGTGAACAGGGCACGTCATGACACATTCACCCTGGGTATTTTCAAAAGCATAGTTACACAAAGAATTAGTTTGAATGGAACTTGACCATGCCAAGAAGAATGGCATTTACCGTGTCAATACATATATCAGTCATCAGTATAGGAACCTGATGTAGCAAACAACTTCAAATGCAACTGGACTGTATAATCCCTTGAAAAATAAACTGGTACAAACTCATCTGTATGGGTAAACTAAACCCATGAGAAGTGAAGGAGTGTTCAACGGAAGCAGTTATGCAAAAGGAACAACCTGTACCCACCTATGAGTAGGCACAGAAGTACAGACTGTCTTGGATGTTTTCCAAAGCCTAGGGGAAAAAAGTGAGCAGAGGGAAGGTGGCAAAGCATAACCAGGCTTTAACGTCTCTCCTTGGGTTGGGGGAAAGAAAAGATTCCTAATAACTTGTCCTTCCTCTTTGGTTGGTGGGATGCAGGCCGCCCAAGACTGAATAAGTTACTGCCATTTAGAGAAGAGTGACAATAAACGATGATGAAAAAGAGGGATTAATAAAGCCTAGACTGAGACCATGTTTTCCACGGTAGACAGCTGGGATGCTGTAGGGCATTACAACGCTAATTCACTAACTCGTTGAGCCAAATTAGCTCAGGACTAAGCCTTTTGTGCTTATTCTTGCTGAGTAAAATAGACTACTACTAAATTACATTTCCAGAATTTCAGTATTTATCATGAAGCTTTCAACAGCACAAGTTGTTTTTACAACCTGTCTTTCTACAACGTTTTGGCCGATTTGCCCATAAATTATGAAGCCTTGTTATTTGTACATAGCACCTTTGCCCAAGTGACACAGGTTTCATTAGACGCATAGGTGGGATGCAAAGATGCATGGCCAGAAGTTTTTTCTTTTATCCAAGATAAACTTCAGAGGTGTCACTGAAGCTAGGCTAAGGAGTAGGGCAGAATTCCATCCATTTTACTCATTATTGTTCTGCAGAGCAAACAGCCCAGACCAGTCCTAGAGGCTTTAAACTTGCAACTTAAAGAAGTATTTGAGCAATAGCGTCTGCCTCATAAGGACATTTTGTCTTCGTGAATAATCTCAAGCATTATAAAACCTATCATAATATTTACATATCACATTCTGCTTTGCAGTGACTGTTGAAAACTTGCATCTTATTACTGTTCAAAAGGTTGTCTAGCTTCAATTTCCGAGCACTAGCTGGCATTATGAGCACCTCTGTAAACTTAAGAGAACCACCTCTTCTGCAGGCAGTTTCTTTTAGGCTAGCAGGAGTTGTTTCTTGGTCTTCGCATCAAAAAAGTAAGCAGGTTGAATTAGTTTATTACTGAACTAAGGAAGGCATTTTTTCCTATTGTAAAATTATTCTGTTATTACAGTAATCATTTCAGGTATTATACTCAAAAGAAATGGTTAAATTCTCAATTTATTGCGTATTGTTTCTAAAAGAGACACTGGATAGTGACCAAAAACAAATGGGATAGTTGAGTAACTAGAGAAAGTGAAACAATTGGAAAAGATAATAATTTTTCTGATTCTGTGAGTCAAATTAGTGTGTCTAGCCAGGAAAGAGACTGAATGTATTACAAAACATATTGCTGTGTTCTTTTTTCTTTTGCTGTTCAGCTGGAAGGATGGACTACAATTATTTCTCTTGTAATCAGTAGCATTAATTGTGCCTCTAGTGCAGTACCACAACACTTTAAATGTAATTTGGTGCTACCATGGCCTGATTTATGGTGAGTCAACTCTTGGCGCTAAGCTAACAGAAAACTATTATTTTGTACAATCAGTTTTCTGGCAGTTTAGATGCAATATGTTCCCCTGAAGGATCAGACAAACGTCTGTCTCAAAACATGCGAGGAAATGGGGCTGTGGCAGCACTAAATTACAGTGGCTGAAGTTGTTCTGGAGCTGCACCTTCACTATGAGATTAGCATCAAGCTGGTTCTAACATCTGCAAATAAAAGCAACTCTTACAAATGTATTTACTCTGTGCAATAAGAATACCCTTGCATCTGACAACAATTTATGCTCAAACCTCTAGGTTCTTTCCAGCAAGACGTAAAGGCAGCAAACAGATGGAGATGCGCGAGTGTACTCCTAGCAGTGATGTGATAGAAACCAAGGAACACTAGCATATTAGGAAAATTCAAAACTTCAGAAGAAACCTTTTACGGCCTCAAGGGTAAAAGGCAACATTCAGCCTTGCAGTGGCAGCAAAGAAGATTCCAAGAATGAATCAGTGAGGGACTATTCAAGTTTGAATAGCCTTGGTGCAGCAAACGGGGTGTGCTAGGAGCTGTCAGGGGAGGGATACAGGTCAACCGAGCTTCACAAGGCTGGGGACAGCGGTATCATCCTAGACTCACGACGAACTACGTAACTGTGGTGGAGATGATTGTGGTCGTATGACCGAATAGGAGCTCTAGGATTCCCACCTCTACCTTGCTGCCTCCCAACATCTTCCTCCTTCTCCCCAGACCACAGTAGAGGACTCTCCCCCAGCCCAGCCGCTTACGAGGACGGCCTCCCCTTTTACCACCCCATCTCATCCCCCCTTCTATAGCACTTCATCTGTTGGTGCAGCACATCTGGCCCCGCTCTGCTGTGTGTTTCCTCTTCTGGTTCCTGCCACTGGCAACACATGAGACATGAGGGGAAGCACAGAACTCTTCCAGCAGCGCTAAAGCTTGTATTATATTCAAAGTGGCTATTTAACACTTGATCAGGCAGGTCTATGCAAGGTACAGTGCAATCTATTCAGAGAGGGGTCACACGACATGAGTGGGAGAACAGGAGATAGAGCACAGGCCTCTGGGGTCCTGCTTGAGCATGCTTCCTCATAACTCCTCATGACCTTCCTCATAACCTCCTGCATGCTTTCAAAGGCCTGTGCCACATGTCAACTGCTGCTTAGCTCTGTGACAGACCCGGGGACAGAAAACAGAACAGAACAGTGAGAATTGTTTTTGGTGCTGTTGTGCTTAGAATCATAGAATCATTAAGGCTGGAAAAGACCTCTGTGATCATCTAGTCCAACCGTCAACCCAACGTCACCATGTCTACTAAACCATGACCTGAAACAGAACGCTTACAGCATTCTGTTCTGGTTTGTAAATGCTGTGGGTGCCCAAGCCAGGGGAATTCTTGTAGCCCAAAAGAGCCTTTCCAAGCTTTACATAGAGATGATAGCCTCAACACGAATCACAGAAACAAGGGGAAAAACAAAACCAGGCTTGGCTGGCATTGGCTTTTTACTGACCCTGTTTGGGTTTCTGCCCAAACTCTCCACTAAAGAAAATACCATAGAAACTTTCTGCACAGCATTTGTTTGTCATGTCAGTCTGGGCTTCAATCCGACCTACCCACTAAACAAAATACTTGCTGCACAGCGTTTGTACATGTTGCGTGTCTTACTCCGAAATATTTATGGAACAGATCTTCTGTGTAGTGGAAGGCTGAAAGTTCTTAAGACAATTAGTTTTCAACTACTCTATTTAATATCCACCTGTTCACTTGCAGGTAGAGAGACTTAATTATTTTACTAAAGTGCTTAGTGGTTTTGGATTTAAACATTTTTTAATATTTCTCCCTATATTATTACCTTATACATTAGCAACGCTCATTACAAGTGTTTGAAACAGTTGAGTCTGGAAAGGGCTCAGGAGAAAGAATGGCCAAAAAGTGAATGGTTTAATAACAAGAACTTCAAAGGGCTACACAACTACAGAGCAATTTTAAAATTTTAGAGCCATTTAAAATTTAACATATTGCATTAAATTTTCAGCTCATGTGAAATTGTATTACTGCTGAAGATAATGGACTTAACAGGAATTTAGTTCGTCTCAGGATCAAGATGATAACTGTATGAGAAAATAACCTTCTATGACTTCAGATTGTATGTTGCTTTTTGAAGCTGGTGATGTTTCGAAACTGTGAGGCTTTCCTTAGTTTCAAAATATTTTTCAGGCATTGCTTTTACATGACAGAATACTGATAGTAGAAGAAGGATATTTAATTGAAAACACGTTTGAACATTTCTGAGAAAATTGCACATATTTCCCTATTTAGAAAGCTGTGCGTTAGACTGACAGTTCTTTTTTTTGGAGATGCGACTCCACTGACCTGGCCATCCCTGTGACACAATTTTCTGGTATGACCATTCCAGTAAACTATTCTTTTCAGTCCTAGCTTTTTTTTTTGGAAAACTAAGCACAGAGGAAGTGTTCTCAGTACTCACAGGCAATATCATTATTGCCTTAGTATTTATGTACGCAGTTGCACCATTTACACTAGGTGTAAGAATTTATTTTCTAAATCCAAATAAAGGAACCTGAGGATTTGCATATCACTTCAGCAGTATTACTATTTTCATCTGGAAAATCGTGAAGTTGCTATATGTATTCACTTACATAATCTTAAAAACAATTTAGAAAAGAACTGGTAAGACTTCAGATTAGAAAAGAACTAGTAAGACTTCAGATTTTTTTTTAAATAGCAGAAAATTTGATGAGCATTACAGGCATACTAACGGCTCTGACTGAACCTTCCCCCTTCCAATGTCAGTAGAGAGTTTAAAAAAAAAATAATTTGACATGTGCAATTTAAATATTTGAACAGCTCTCTCTTTGCCACATTTGGGCACTAAAATGACATTGGACAATGTGAGCTGCGGGGTCACAGGTTCAGCAGCTGAGTAGCCTTTTGTGCAGTTGCTAAGTCCTCCTGTTTTGTCTCCTCTACCCGGTGCCCACTGTGCTCATTAGACAGTGGCTGGACATGACCCACCACGCTTAACCCCTTTCGGTATTAGAAACACCACTTAACACGCGTAGTCGCGTCCAAAGCCCCACTTCTACTTCACTGTTTCCCACCTTTCTTACTATATTCCAAGACTGAGGAGTCAGTGTAATTTTATGTCTTCTCACATCTTCTCTCCTCATCGTTAGGCAATGAAGCATACCAGTTACAGTATAGTCTTTCAGGTATAACAAGTGCCCTTGTAGCAGACTGCCGTCTTGCATATTCTACCTACACCGCTTGCAAAGTAATTTCAATAAGTACTTCCACGGTGCTTTTCATAATAGTAAAGCCAGTTGACAGCATTAATAAAGAAATTGTCTTCTAGCACGCATTCCTCACTGCCTGACTAGAAGAGACTCCGGAATTAAACAAATTCCTCTGCAAAAGGACCAGGCTCAGTGCCACGCCATCACAAAGCAACAGCTGTTTCCCCTGTGTCCTGCAAGCTTCCTGAAACCTCTTACAGTTGTTCTCTCCCTCGTTTCTGAAGTGATGCAATTTTCATACTAATGGCAGATTGCAAACCGCGAATTCCAAGATTGAAGAACCAATCCGTTTTAGTTTCAAATGTTCTCAAGTTATGTTCTGTCTGCTTGCTGGGTAATTCCTATGGACATTCTAGGAGAAGATAAGGATAGGAACTTCTCTAAAACACCTGTAAGTCTCAGAAAGTTTCAGGAATTTATGAAGACTGGCCATGTAGTGATAGCATCTTTTTATCTCTTACCTGAATAAGTTCTTCCTTGGCTGTAGGTATGATTCAGCTATTTCATAAAGGACATATGTATTTGAATTTTGACAATGAAAGCTGCAGACCGAACTTCTGAATTCTTATCACACTTTTTTTTTTTCCTACATGCCTCACAGGTCTAGCTGAGTTTGTGGAACTCCACACAAATTGCAGAAATCATACCTCACTCCCTGGTCCATCCTGCTTACATTACAAATAAAGTCAATATTGCAGTACAAACAAGTGGATTGAACAAACACATGTGTGCATCTAGATTAATTAGCATTCAACTTTAGCCTAAATGATGAGGTTACTCTCTTTCACCTCCCCATATAACCATTAAGTTTATATGGTTGGACCACTCTGGAGGGCTATTCAGCGCAAGATCTGTTCTATCTCCATTGACTGAAAAGGGGGCGAGGTGAAACTGAAACACCTAACCTCAGTATTTCAAGTTCAAAGTATAAAGATAGGCCATGTGAATATCCTCTTATCCTCATAACCAAGGTAAACTCAGCATTGTTACTCATATTCCCCCTATTCCACTTCATTTTCAACACATATTCATTCTTTATTTTCCATCGTCACCATATTTCAATAACTATTAAAAATATCCACATCAGATTCTAAGTGGTCACTAAATTTTATGTTCTTTATGCTACAGTTACCTTATCAGTAACACTGGCTTTTGACTCCAGAACCGTTGATCTGAGTTTAGGTAATGTACAGCAAGCAAGTTTAAAAAAGAACATTATGACAAAGTAATCTAATATATTTCTCATGCTTTTTAAAATAGCATTAGCAAATCTACTGCACCAATAGTCTCACTACATCTACATAAAATGGCAAATTGACAAGTACTGGCCATTAAGTCCTACCTTAATATTTTGTAAGGTTTTAGAGTAGACGGAAGGAAAAAGACAAAAAACCCAGAGGTTTAATTAATCCTGCACCACCAAACACTCAAAATCTTCTGTCAAAATAGGGCCTTATTGGAAACAAATTGTAGTACAAAAAAAACCCTGGGATTTTAACTAGTCACAGAATAGCGATCAGACACTATGGCTATCAGACCATTGCCAGTCTGAATGAGGTATATGTGACCCAACGTTGTATCAGAAAAGTTTTTTCCAGCAGAGAAGTGTTAGTGGCTTCGTGCAAGTCTTCATCCGGGTTATTGGAAAAGTACTGGTCACCCAGGTTAACGAAAGGAGAATTGAAGGTTCCACAAGTGCAAAAAGGAGCTAGTGGTTTGGTTAGGGGAACAGAGGTCCCACCAGACAGAAAAACATCAGAGTGCTTAGCTTGTTTAAAGTAACACATGAAGACTCCCAAGCTGTGATCTCTGTACATAAGTGCACAGAAGAAAAACAAAAGTGAGGGAAAAAAAAAACAAAACAAAACCAAACTATTCAGGTTAAAACCAAATTTGAGCACAAGAACAAATGAGTGCAAGGTGACCATCAGTGCTTTTAGGATGATTCTCAAAGGAATTGGGTAGCTACTAGAGTAATCACACGTTAGAACAGTCTTATAGTGGGAGAAAGAAACCCCACCAAAACATTCCTCATGAAATTAAGCGTTTTATGAAAGATTACATGATTTGGTGTCTGCAATAGTGTCAAAATCCCCACAGCTCTATGTTCCAACTGTTTTGATATACATCCCAGTATAACAGCACATCCATCACTAGCTTACAGTCATAGCAAGTATACTCGCTGTTGCCTTTTTGTCAAAGCTTCTAGGGAAAGTATACATAGGATTAAAATTATATTCAAAATCAAGGGAAAAGTGGTATAATAATAAAATCTTATTTGTTGGAATTCTTCCAACACATGTCTTTAAAGCATTACCATCGGTAAAGTTTGCCAGGTGGGATCATATTTAGGCTACACTGAATAACCTTTTGACAGAAAGATATTTGAAGACAAACGGCAATTCACTTGCAGACAAAGGCAACAGTATAAATCAGGAATTAAGTCAACAGCAGGGTTACAGTAAGTCCTTTTTCATTAAAATTAGCCTGGTTAAGTTTTGGATTGCTGCCACAGAAGTCTATTTCAGGGCAAGTTCCGATACCACTTTTGACCATCCTTTGTTGTAATTCCAATGATTCAGCGGACATCTGATTCATTGGTTTTCTCTTCATCTACCACAGCAACAGGCACTCTCAAGTATCTTAAGGAGAGGTGAAGCACGTGGATACTCCATTTTCCACTTGCTGCATGACTAATCTGAAGGTTATATTACAAAAAAAAAAAAAA
>VZTL01011987.1:190-10574 GCA_013400535.1 Scopus umbretta
GAACTCAGCAGTTTAAATGACTCATCTGAAGTTTTGTTCATTTGGGGGTAAATGATTTTCCAGGGACAGGGTGGTAGAAGTCACCGAACTTAGTGTATCTTATAGATATAATTTTTCTTGTCACTTTAGATCGTAGGCTCATGAAGCCCTATTTCTTTTTCAGGTGATGGATGATTACAGCGTGATTGGTCGTTCATTGTTCAAAAAGGAAACAAACATCCAGATTTTCGTGGGTCTAAAAGTCAAACTGTCTACAGGAGAAGATGGAATAATAGATGGTGGTTTTGGACAAAGTGGCAAATTTAAAATCCGAATTCCAGGTGGGTGCTTATCAGCTAAAAAATACTAACCATAGAATCATAGAATAGTTTGGATTGGAAGGGGCCTTTTAAAGATCATTTAGTCCAGCCCCCTGTAGTGAGCAGGGACATCTTCAACTAGATCAGGTTGCTCAGAGCCCCATCTAGTCAATGTTTGAAGGGATGGGGCATCTGTTACCTCTCTGGGCAACCTATTCCAGTGTTTCACCACCCTCATTGTAAAGTAACGTCTTCCTTATATCTAGTCTGAATCTACCCTCTTTTAGTTATCTGTGTGAGGCATAGAGGATCTTTCCATGTTGGAAGTCTGAATGTTACCAGTAGTCTCCTGAAGTTCTGAAATCAGCTCATACTCAGTTAGACTACTGATGATTTGGTACATTGTAACTCTTCAAATTAAATGATGGTGGCTGTGACTTATATTGTAAGACTGAATGGCCTGAAGCCACATCTGTGTCAACAAACTCTGGTCTCAAGATGACTTCTTGTTAAGTGTCAGTAACATCAAAATCATGCTCTGCCCAAAAAGGTTTGTGGAAGTATGATTTGCACCAGAACCTTTCTAAACAAATAAAGGAAAATAAACCTGCAATCATTTTTACCTGTAGCTACTTATTAAATATAGTATAGTGGATGCAAATTCCTTAAATTGACTCTGTTGTGCATGTTATTACCTAAACTTGCCTTCAAGCAAAAACTGCTTGATAAATGAGTTTTTGGAGATCTTGAGAGTGGGGCTTTTTTTATTGCTTGTGTCTCCTGGTTTTATGATATATTACTGTATTTTCATCCTTGGTCAATTACAGCAAGGATTTTTGCCTCCTTAGGTTAAAGCATGGGGAATGATGGGTGCTAGAGTTTATAAGTGTCATTACTGGGTTTTTTCTCCTTCTTTTAAGGTAGGAAAGTTGTTCTGAGCCTTTTCAAAAGGCAATAATAGATGTTGCATTTAACTCAGATTATGGGATAAGATTTTAATGATACTACGAGTACTTTGTATTTCTGTGGTGTCTTCATCCCATTTGTTGATAGTTAATCCTCCACCCTCTTTAGGTGGAGGGTACAAAATTACTTTTGTACAGAGGGAGAAAAGAAATCGTGATATTCTATGACAGTAAACAATCACATAGCAACTGATCTACAGAGAAAACTGATGTTTCCTGATTTCTTTGCTGAAGATGATTTAACTTAAGGCTTGATCCAAGTGCATTAATTTTGACCATCAGGAATTTCCTTTCTTCTTCCTATCACAAGATAAGAATTTCTGACTAGACAAAAAAACCTTCTCTATTCTGTCCTAGCTGAATTCCAGTTTTGTCACCAAATACTAAACTTCGCAAACAGTTCTGAGAGCCTAATTAGCAAGCACAGTGCATACTTAAAGAAAGGATTTGCACCAGATATATGTATGTTTTGCATTTTCTATTATAGAAAAGCTTTTAAGCATTCACTGAGAAAGGTACCTTGAGGTAGGTGGTGAAATGCTGTGTAGGTGACCTTAACACTGAAAAGGGTTCAAGCTGAAAACTAAGATGATATCTTTCTTAAAAGCATAGTGGTTTTAGTAGCTTTTGTTTCCTGGAGGCAAAAATGTGATGAAAGAGAACAACAACAGGAGGATGGCATTTATGTTGCCATTTCCACATTTTGGATGGAGGAAACTGTTCTTCATGGGACGGGGAGAAGCCTAATAAGGAGTCTCTGTCACCATTGTGGATATAAGCAGGAGCTGTAATCGTGAACCAGCAGTCACATTAAGAAAATCATATGCAGCTTTAGAAAATTGCTTTTTGCTCTGTCTATTGAGTTAGTGGGAAGAAATGATACCTTTCACCAAGGTGTTCATTATCTGATCTTGGTTATATTCTTCTGATGTTTAACAGAAGACCATGAAACAGAGGACCCTTTATAGTTTGTTCTTTCAATGAAAAGTAGAATATAGTTCTTTCAATGTAGTAGAATACTAGAATTCAGTACCTCTCTAAGGTAGGCATAATAATACAACTTAGTTTTCTTCAGTCTGGGTCAAATTTGGGTACTCTTGCTATCTGGAAAGAAGAGGTAATAAGCTAAATCAGTTCAAGCTAAGAGTATCAAACACAGTGTGGCTAACAAGGCAAAAACCCACAGAATTTGGAAGGGCTTAAAAACCTGTGTCTTTAAGAGTGGCAGAGATTCATGTGTAGGGGGAGGGCTATTGCTGTGATGCTGTTTAAGTCAACTGCAGTTCACATTCCTTTGTTAGGTCAGTGTTGCTTTTTTAATGTGTCTGCATCCTGTTTGTGGATTTTTAGATTTTAATTTTTTTTTATTCAATTTGACTGATCAGACTCTTCTCCACACCCTGCCCCAGTCTTCAGCCTTGCCTCCCCTTGTATATTCTCTCTTGCAGCTTTCTTCTGTGAAGAGCTCTCTTTAATTTTTCTGAAAGTTATTTCCCCACGATTGCTTCACAAATGTATCGGGGAGTGGGAGTGAAGGGAAGGAAATGTGCAAGTTGAAAACTGCCTTGGACTGCCTTAGCCTGGCAGTCAGTCAGTCCTCTCATATTTAAAACCAGTCTTAACTTCAGGAATGTAGTAGATTGTTCAGTAATTAACCTGATGATAGCTGAGGGCTGGTTTTAGAAACAAACCTCTACATAGCAATAAAAATCAGGTAGATGTGTCAGAGACTTGTGTCCTGACTGCTCAAGGTAATAGTAGACCATGGCACGTTGTAGGGCGTTACATGGTCCTGCTGGTGCCAACAGCCTCCAGAACAGTGCCTGCTCATGTGAGCAAGTGTTGGGCTCCCCAAGTGTTATTCTGTAGTCACTTGGAAATGGATTGTGTTTGCCTGGGAATGTTGTCTGACGTCATCTGTGGGCTGAAACTTGGCAGAACTCATGACTGGGAATGGCAGAACACAGATCTGTTTCTTATTCTGGCGCTGCTTGTGTGCAGCAATGATTTGGATATTTCTCTCTGCTCTTCTGCTCTGCAAAACAGGGATAATTACTATCCGTTCTGGGGGAAAAAAAAAAAAAATAAAAAATCTCTGATTTAGATTTATTCCAGACTCGGATCATTAATATTTCCTGAAAAGGCTTAATTATCTTACTTTAGAGTACAAAAAACATACCTAGAGTACAGCATGTGATTGGAAGTTCCTCAGTTGCTGAAAGATGTCAGCAATTTGGAAGACATTCAGGGAAGAGCAGTAAGAATGCTGGAGAAGCTGAAGGGATTGATTTATGAGGGAAAGAAGATGAAAAGAAATGCATGAAACTTGGCTAAATGATGTTTAAGTGGGAGATATGATTATCTGCAAGTATTTGAAGAACATAATGGAGAAGAATCCCTTAGGGTGGTCCAAGGAGGTAGAAGTAAAGTTAATAACATGAAATAAAGTGAAGTGTAACTTGACTGTTGAGAGATGTTATTTAGCAGAGATTTCTTGCACTGCCAGATCATCTTTGCAGAGGAATAAGATGTAGTTCCATTTTGAGAATACTCATGTAGTTTGCCTGAATGTTTGGTAGTGCTTGTGTCGGGGTAAAACGAACAGGCAGGAGGGTGGTGGAAAGTAGGACAATGTATTTTTCATCTTGTTTCTGGTTTTGTGTTCAGGCACACTTCTGTTGCTTGAATGACAACGTATAACCTACTTTCTGGACTGTTTGCAGCAGTTTAAAAAAAAAAAAAAAAGAAAATATTTGCTGGCAGATCTGCTGTAAGGCAAGGTTGTGGAGCTGTTTGTGTTTTAACTGAGGAAAAAGTTTCAAGGAGTGTTAATCAACAGGATGACGCTTACTTTCCAGACTGGTTGTATGATCAAATACATAGAAAGGGGGACATAATCTCTAAACTCACAAGAGAGGTTTGCTTAATTTAACAAGCAGCTTAAAAACCAAACAGGATTTGAAAGGCAATTTAAACTACAGTGCTTTGTAAGTTATGCTAGTGTGTGTGTGTGTATGAGCAAGCGAGCTACTGATGAAGTGCTTCTTGCTGAGGTGGGTGATATGTGGCAGCTGTTTTAGTTGTAAATGGGAACACCGCATGATATAGTCAAGGTAAATGAGTGAAAAGTATTGTTCACCTTTGAAATCAAGAACAAGTTTGGAGAGGCATGAACTGTATGTTTAAGTGTCTTATTCTAAAGAAGACAAAAGCTAACAATGACAGTCTTTTTCAACATACGTTGCACCTGGGAATGTCATGCCAGTTGATAAGAAATTCAGAGGAAGGTTCAGTGAATCGTTCAAATAACTTAGTGCTAATTGTGGATTTTGTTTAACTGTCTCTCACCCAAGAATTGACCCTGTAAAACTCTGCTTGGTTTGCAAATCATGATCTGTTGATGTGTCTTATGACATCTTTTAAAAGATTGGCTCGAGATAGGCCCATTTCAGTGGTTTTGGCATGTTGCATTTGTCTTGTGCTTAATTACTGTAAAGTGTAGTGACTTTTGAAATCTAATTGGAGCAGAGCATGTGTGATATCTCAGGCATAGTTCACTTTCTGTCTGTCTTTACCATCTAGTTGCTCGTAAAATGTTCATCCTTTCTGAGGCACTGTGGTGTGTTTGAGTGCAATTCTTCTCTTTTTGACTTGATACACTAAAAATTGCTATACATGAGATGAGTTAAAAGCTAACTTATTTCTTAATGCGAAAGAAGCAGTGCATATCTAACACTCGTAACAGCTGAACGCATTTCTGAACTGAGCAAATGTAAATGTAATAAAAGGCACACTTTTCATAAGAAGAGATACAAATAAGAATACTAGAATATGAGCTTTTTTTACTTTGCTGTTCTTTTTACATGTACAGGATAACAGTAGTTTTAAGTTCTTGCAGTGGGGGAAGACAAACTTGTTTGTGACCTTGTCTTTTTTTGCCAGTTAACTTTTTGCCCTGCATTTGTAAGTGTTACTGCACATGGGAGTGCAAGGCTGTGTTCACTGTTTCTGCTGCTTGTCAGTTGGGATTGAATGCGCCATAAAAGTCTGTTTTGAAGCAATAGCATGGATGTGCCCCCTAGTTCAGGGGACACAATGCCTCTGGAATCCTGCAGTGTTGCTATAAGATGATATAAAGTGGTAAGAATTAAACAATGTGCCTGTGTGAGAATCTCTCATATTCTTATGTGTGAAATTAGGGTAGAAATGCTGAATATGTGTTTCCCTCTTAGTGTATTATGGACCTGGTGTGTCTTTGTGGTTTGGTGGTTTTATATTTTGCCACATACTTTTTTTCATTGAGTGGGATCCCACACTGGCTTGCAAAGTGGTTAATGACATAGTGGGAAAGCTTTGATGCAAGAGCTGTGGGTGAACAGCATACTCTGCGTAATTTCAATTCCAGTTAAAAATTGTGAGTTTAAAAGCGGGATTCAAATCAGTTATTTTTTTAGCACTCCACTTAAGCAAGGAAGTTGAGTAGAGGTTAAATAGTATGAGGGAAATTGGAGTTATGCAAAGATGGAAAAATGCAACAGGAAAATAATTTGTGTATCACATTGTTTTCTATAACTTCCCCCTTCAGAAATATCTTAATTGTGGGAGGTTTGGTTTGGGTTTTTTTTTGGTTTGTTTTTTTTTTTTTAATTATTCAAGGGTTGCCTCATTTTCTTCAGGTAGCTCTCAACATACCAACGTAGCTGGCATTTGTGGAGTATTAGTTACAGGGTTTTTTTTTAAACAACTGTAAGAGACAAGCTTTAAATAGTTGACTGTAGATAAATGTCATATTCCCAACTTTGTAATTGGGAAGGCAGTCCTTACTGACATCAGCAGGAATGGGGCAGTCTAAACCTTTTCATTGCACTGAGAATAATTAAACATCCTGTCACTAAGCAGCATACTTTTTTGTGGGAGATCTTGACATTTGGAATTCTTTGCTTGTGTTGCATTAAAATAGGATAATCTTCTTCTCTTAGGCCAAATGAAATTTAGGCACATTTAATGTCTATGTTTGCCCAGCCTGGCTCCTCTTTTAGTAAAAGAAAATAAAAAAAAAATGTTGGTTCCAAGGGTCTGGTGGGTTGCCATCCCTGTCAGTATCAGGTGAGGCTGAGCAGGATTTCAGACAAGAGGGAAAACAAAAGCCCAAGGGCAAAGAAATCAGCGTAGCTGTGTTTTATTTAGAAGCTGAAGATTAGCTCTGCTTGTTCTTTCACAGCCTCTCTTCCCCTACTCTCTAAAACAAACAAAACCTAAAATCCTTAAGGGGTACTTCAACCATAAATCTCCTCTCCTTTTTGTGAAAGTTGGCTAGTGTAGTATGGACAGAGGCTGGGAAAGGATTATTGCCAGGGAAGCATCACTTCCCTGTGCGATCCTCTCTTGAGCAGATTAAACTGTGGTGATGTGAAAGTCCTGGTGACCACATAGGAACTAGGAGTCTGTACTGCATTTATGCAAAAAGATTGGCCTGAAGGAATCAAACCTGCCTTTTATGTGGTGACATCCTGTAAGCCCATACTGACCTTTGGAGCTGAGTATCCAGACTTATTGACCTTAAGGTGTTCTTTTTGTGGAATCAAAGTCCAAGACTTGTGCACATTCCTTCTGAATGAAAACAGAAGTCAAGGAAGTGTTAATTAACTGGCTGCCTGCCTCATTCATTAGTATAAGTAGGTCCTAGTCTTGATTGTAACGATAGAATTGCAGCACTAAGTCTCTAAACTACTTGGAGCTTTGAAGGGTGATGTGTTGATTGTGAGATTGGTTTCAGAGGCTGGTCAGTGCACACTAGAGTAGGTGGTGTGCCCATGGGAGGTTAAGGCTCTTCTTTAGATACCAAGTTGCCATTGGGAGTGTCTGTTCAGCAGGCTGCTCTTCTGGGATCAGGCAGACATGGATGGTAATTTATCAGACACCAGGTGACATAGCAGTGTTTGAGTGCTTAATGGGAAGAAAAAGGTCCAGCTCTTATGTAAGCCCTTGTGTTGAGTATAGTATAGGCTACACAGTGGTCTTCTGGGTAATTGAAAAGAATGAGATGGAGCCTTTTTTATTTTTCCCCTTCCCACACTCTTTTTACGTCTGGAGGAGCTGCAGGAAAGTGTCATTAACACAATGGAAGGACCATTGGTGGTCCTACACTGTATGATGTTATCTGTGTTTCTTCCCTACTCAACACATATACCAATGACCATCGCACTGCCCTTGAAGCTAGGGCTGTGGGTAGTCTTGAGGAAGAAAGCCGTATTGCTCTCTTGACCAGTCGTTGAAAGGTCGTAGAACAATGTGTACTGAACCCTTTTTCCTACCCTGAATAGCAAAGCATCTTATACTTGCAATAATATGAGCTTAGCCTTAAAGCAAACCCAGCTTTAACTCTGGGTTTTGGTGGCTTTTGTGTTTGTGCTTAGGTGATTGTTTCTATTACTTCTACTCTGTAAAGTATGTTTTTGTGTGCTTTTTGTTTGTATTTTGAAAGTAGTAAGGATGTAGGTACTGCCTCAATCTAAATAAAATTAACTTTGAGAAGATGAGTATTAAGGTGATGAAGCTAAGCATTTAAAACTTCAAAATATTAAAAAAAAATCTTAATTAGCTGTCTATTGTGTAAATGCATTCTGATACCAGCTCCAGTTACATGATTGCATTCCCCACACTGACACACATGAGGAAAACATTGTTGGATTTGGGTGATGCTTTGTAATTGACCTGTTGTTCCGTACTATTTCGTTCTCCTCAGTGAGTAATCAACTCCTTTATTTTTTGCACTTATAAAATCGTAGAATCATTAAGGTTGGAAGAGACCTCTAAGATCATCTAGTCCAACCATCAACCCAACACCACCATGACTACTAAACCATGTCCCGAAGTGCCACATCTACACATTTTTTGAACACTTCAGGGATGGCGACTCTACCACCTCCCTGGGTGGGAGCCTGTTGCAATGCTTGACCACTCTTGCAGTAAATAAATTTTTCCTAATATCCAATCTAAACCTCTCCTCATGCAAGTTGAGGCCGTTTCTTCTCATCCTATCTCTAGTTACTTGGGAGAAGAGACCAACAGCCTCCTCACTACACCCTCCTTTTCAGGAAGTTGTAGAGAGTGATAAGGTCTCCTCTCAGCCTCCTCCAAACAGTCCCAGTTCCTTCAGCTGCTCCTCATAAGACTTGTTCTCCAGGCCCTTCACCAGCTTTGCTGCCCTTCTCTGGACACACTTCAGCAACTCATTGTCCTTCTTGTACTGAGGAGCGCAAAACTGAACGCAGTATTCGAGGTGCGGCCTCACCGTACAGGGGTACAGTCACTTCCCTACTCCTGCTGGCCACACTATTCCTGATACAAGCCAGGATGCCATTGGCCTTCTTGGCCACCTGGCCACACTGCTGGCTCATGGCTGTCAACCAGCACCCCCAGATCCTTTTCTGCCAGGCAGTTTTCCCAGCCACTTTTCCCCCAAGCCTGTAGCGTTGCATGGGGTTGTTGTGACCGAAGTGCAGGACCCGGCACTTGGCCTTGTTAAACCTCATACAGTTGACCTCGGCCTATCGATGGAACCTGTCCACATCCCTCTGCACAGCCTTCCTACCCTCAAGCAGATTGACATTCCTGCCCAACTTGATGTCATCTGCAAACTTACTGAGGGTGGACTCAATCCCCTCATCCAGATCATTGATAAAGACATTAAACAAGACTGGCCCCAGAACAGAGCCCTGGGGAACACCGCTTGTCACTGGTTGCCAACTGGATTGAACTCCATTCACCACAACTCTCTGGGCACAGCCATCCAGACAGTTTTTAACCCAGCAAAGAGTATATGTGCCTAAGCCATGAGCCACCAACTTCTTTAGGAGAATGCTGTGGGAGACAGTGTCAAAGGCTTTACTAAAATCCAAGTAGATAACATCCACTGTCTTTCCCTCATCCACTAGGCGGGTCACCTTGTCACAGAAGGAGATCAGGTTGGTCAAGTGGGACCTGCCTTTCATGAACCCGTGCTGGCTGGGTGTGATCCCCTGGTTGACCTGCACGTGCCTGTTGAGCGCACTCAAGATGAACCTCTCCATAATCTTCCCTGGCACAGAGGTTGGGCTGACAGGCCTGTAGTTCCCTGGCTACTCCTTCCGGCCCTTCTTGTAGATGGGTGTCATGTTGGCAAGCCTAATTCATTGCACAGCCTAATTCACTGCACTTCATTGGCATCCTGTAAATGTGTAAATTAATTATTTGTGTGATTTAAGGAAAAAAAATCCTATTAAGAGAAGAAATAATTATAGCAGATGGGATTTGTTTGACGATAGCATGGGTGTCTTTACTTCTAAAGAACCTCTACCACTTGGGAGGAAAAAAGAAATATCCCAAAAACCCCCACCTGAAGATCACTTATATTTTCTTCTCTCAATAACAGCTTCCAATCTCCATCAAGCCCTGCTTCACTTTGACTAGTTTCTGCTGAAGTTCTTTCCTCTCTCCCATCTGCTTCTGTTTTTTATTTCAGTCTGCTACTGCTGCTTTCCTCCTTGCCCATCTTTCTTGGTCTCTGAAGTCTTATGCCAGTAACAGCTTATTTTGTCATCCAGTGTTTCTGCCAGGAGTTTCAGGCTGCCGTAGGGGTGTGCAGGGTAGGAGATTTGTTTCTGACCTGTGGATGCTCTAGTGTTACTGTATTGTGAACTCTTGAAAGGAAGGGCTGAAGGTAAATCCAGTTTAGGTCTGTGCTCAAGATTGCCGTCTGCAGATGGAGGCTTTAGGAAACTTAGCTGCCTAAATAGTCTTTTCCAAGTGCGTGCTAATTAACAGCTTCCTTTTTTTCCTCCAAGAACAGCAATTGCTCTGCTACTATCCTCAAGTTAAGTTTCAGATCCTTCTTGCAAAACACAAAGTTGCTATAGTTGGAATTTTTTTATTGTAATTTGAGGATAAAATACGGATCTGATAGTGTAGGGAGAGCTTGGGCGATGATTGTGGGTTTTTACAAGTATTTTGAAACTGAACAGTTGTTATTTCAATTGGCAGTGATATTGGTAGTCAGCTGTCCAAAGTATTCACAATGGTAAGCCCTCAAAGAATGATTTTTTATTATTTTTTTTTGGGGGGGGGGGGGGGGGGATGTGG
>VZTL01011987.1:10586-27665 GCA_013400535.1 Scopus umbretta
TTGTGTGGGGGGGGGGGGCGTAGGAATCTGTAGAGATTGTTTCTTTTCTTAGATAAACTCGGGTCATATTTATAAGATTCTCCTAAGCCGCAAGAGCTAGATACATAAATTAAACTGAGATTTGCACTCAGTTGCATGTTTTTAGGATCTGGGATTTCAAAAGAAGTGCACTTATCTTGAGATTTGTGGTAAAACTGAGAGCTGGTAGTGCTGCTGTGTATTATAACCTTACTTCTGTGTAGGGTCTCTCGTGGTCATAAGTCTTTCCAGTTATTCCAGGCTTTGTTATTTTGGGGGAATGTAGTTATTGTGGAAGGTTGCATTCCCTGAGAGAAAAGAAGTATCTTACGTATTTAGGGCTGTTACTTTGCTGAATTTTGAATAATTGCAACAGCAACTGTAAGGTACTTGGACCCTATTGCACAGTCTTGATCACTGGCAGGACGTGGCTATAACTGATGTAGCTGAGCAGGCTGCTGTGTTCTGAGCTCGTATTTGCCATGATATTACCACTAACTTATCTGGTGACCTTTTCCAAATTATCTACTATCTTTTGGCTTCATGTTGCTGTTGTGTAAACAGCCCCGTTAGGCTGTCACGAGCCTTGCCTAACACACTGAAGAAATCCTTTGTTAAATGGGGTTCTTTTACTGTAGGTTACCTTTTTGAAGGAAAAGGTGTGTTGGGAGGGAAGAACCTTGTTGGTGGGTGGCAAAATTAAAGATTCAGACTGAGGAAATTAACAAGCTTATTTCCCTTATAAAAATGATCCTACCCTATTTTGCGTATGTGACACTCACAAAGTTCCGTAAACATACAACTGCAGAATAGAGCTCTAGTCACGTTTTAAAATTTTCTTTGGATTGTCGTTTAGGATAATTTTCAGTTCAGGATATTTTTTTCAGTTTAGGATTTTTTTCACTTCAGTGTCGATGCCTTGCTACAGTCAGTACAGGCCAAATATCCTGTTCCTTACAGACCAAATTCTGCATTTAATTTTGACTTGCACTGGATTTATGCTGCTGAAATTGCAAACAGTTTGGATTTTACCATGGCATGGAACATCACTATCGCTCTTACTTTCATGAAATATTACAGAAGTTTAGTGTACCTACACATCCTGCACACAAGAGCAGGATGCATGTGCTACCTTCTGTTTTTTGGGGTTTTTTTGCTGTTGTCCTTTTTAGGTGTTTCATTTTGCAAATTCAATATACTCTTGCTGTAATTTCAAGTGTGAAAACATTTCTTTTTATTTCTTGAGAAAAAATATGGCTAACTGTTTTTTATTATGTGTCTGTACAGTTTGGCTGAGCAACCTTAGAGCACCAAAAAAGTAATAATCCTGTAATACCTTATCTCGTAGAGCAAATGGGAATATCCCTTTTTAAAAAAAAAAAAAAAAAAAAAAGTTTATTTATTTTAATTTAATTCTCATCTAGTTCAACATAAGAACCCTTATACTTTCCCTTACAGTTTTGGGATGCTTCAGTGTGTACCTTGAAAATAATACTGAAGGGACCAAGTACAGTTTCTTCTGAACAGAGTAACAAAATAGCTACGTCTGATAAAAATTTCTGTCAGTTCATTTCTGCTCAGTTACATGCTGCTCTTCTGGGAAGGAAAGGCCCTTTTTCTTGCTCAGGCCTTGGATGATGTCAGTACAGCTAAATGTGAGGGATTCAGAGGATCCCTGTAGATTCCGTTAAAACATGGTACTTTTAAAGTGAGTGTTAAAGCTCCAAAAATGCGCTAGGGACTTGCACGTTTTGTAATTGCTGCCTCCACTTCTTTAGATGTTTACGGTGGAGTCTTATTGTGAAGGGCTGCTCGTTTTGGTGAGGGCTGACTGTGAAGTACTCTATGCACAGGTGGAGCATGGGATTTCAGGGCGAGCTGTTCATGTGGAACTCACTCTGTCCTGCTTCGAGTGGGCAGCTTTCTCCAAGAGCCCTCTTCTTTACAGAGAGCAAAGGAGGGTGGAAGCCATGAGATCTAGATTGTATTCCCAGGTCCATAGTTTATTTATACAATACCAAAGAAGGAATTACTTCCCTCATCTTTATTTCTTCTTTCCTGTGTGCAAAATGGGATGCCGCCATCTTTGAATGTTACAGGCCTCACTCATGGCTTTGCAGTATTTGGATGGAAAATACTTACATTCCAAACCCTTTATATAATTTAATTGATCTTATTAAATGTCTTCACAAGGGTAGCTCATGCATTCAGACTGCCCTCTTGCAATGAAATTTCTCTCCCTTTTTGTAAACTGTTTGTGCTTATTTACTTGATTTTCATCATTCATCCCTTGGGTCTTTCACCTTTCCTTTCCACCAGTGTTTGTTCTGATATCTTTTTGAAGTCTGAGTGAAAACATACACCATGGGGGCTTCCTGGAGAGGCACAGAGCTTTGTGGTTTGCAAATTGTAGGCTATTTGAAGTATTGACTTGCAACAGTGGCCAGTGCTTAGTGGATATGAGAACTGTTGTGTGACAAGGACGTTAACCTTGAGAGGCTGATCTGTGTTTTGAGTTTGGCGACAAAAAAAATAGTTGTTCTTAATAGTGTGCATTGATTTCAAGGAAGTCTGTGTAAAGCAGTCTTTGGTTTGTGTTTCCACAAAGGGATTTCAGTGTTTAATAAAGAATAGGAAATAACTGGAGCTTCAGTAGACCTGTTTTGATAGGGAAGAGATCTGCTGTAACATGATTTTGTATAACATTATACATAAGCAACAAAAGTATTTCCTGCCCGTAACTACAGTATTATTGCATTTTTTAAAAAGCTGCAGGAAATACTTGAAAGTACTTAATACCTGGAACAAAAGTTATAGGTAGAGAAACCATCATCCTGCTTAGAAAAGTCTTTTGTCTAATATCTGAGGTTGTAACTTCAATCACAAGAATTCCATATTGCGTATTTCTGTGCTGTGGGTTTTATCATAATTGTTACTTAAACCTCTCAGCCCTCAATTCCCCCCACCCTTTTCCCCCTCATCACCCCCCAACTATTCCAGATTAGGAAATCAAAACAGTTTGGTAATTCGGAGAACCTGTTCCTTCCCTGTTACAACTGCTGAGCAATTTCATTTTTCTCCAATGTTTTACCCTAATCTCTCTCTACTCTCCCCTCCTTGCTCAGTTCCATCTCTGACCTTTTCTTACTCCTGCAGCCCCTTCCTCTGCCAACCATCCTTGCCCACACAACCCTGAGCAGACTCAGCTGCTTTTAGGTTTTTTATAAAGTAAATATATTTAACAACTACAGAACGCTGAAACAAGAAAATGGACCTGTGCCACCCCTTCAATTACTTTGTTGTTTCATCCTAAACTGTTTCGTTGTGTATAAATGAAGGACATTGTTTGTATGGTACAGTCTTTTGCTGTGCACCTGAGGATTTTTAATTCAGTACATGGTTTTGCTGCCAGGTGCATATTTACTTCTGAATGCATTTGTTTACCTTCTCAGTTTTCCCTCTGTGAAAGAATAACATTCCCTCTTTCTAATTTGACCAGTTAATGTATGGATGTGTTAGGTAAGGGACAGTTTGCTTGCATGTTCCTAAAGTATCACCTCATCAGGATTGGTATTATAATATATATATACAACATGAAGAATATGTATTTGTTTTCTTTACGATTGCAATGCATTATCTTTTCAAGCTAACACAATGGTTACATGGTCTGTGCCAACTAACACTAGAGGCATGAGAGGAAGAAGGCTTTCAAGGACTGAAATGTGCTAAAGAATGCAAGTTCCCGCTGACAGGAGCGGGCTGTATATCATGAACTGAGGATTTTCTTTTCATGGCTCATTACAGTTGACTGTTCTCACAAGTACCTCCTCAGAAGATGTACGAAGATTATAGTCCCTCTGGACTTCATGTAGAAACTGATGCCTCATTCCCCAATCCCTGACTTTTTTCCCTAGTCTTTCTTTGTATTTTCCTTGTTAAGGTAGTTCGAGGACAGAATGTTATTGGTTTTAGTTGTATTTATTTTTCTGTCTTGAAATTGTGCACATTCAGAGCAAGATTGACTTATTCAGTAAATTATCCACATTTTTATATTTTACTTTAAATGAAACTTAAGCTTGGGTTTAATGACCCAGGCTCTGTCTTGAGTTGCTCTTCCTTTTAAAAGAAGTTGAATATTTTAAGAACCCTTTTCCATTGACTAAACTATGTGAAGCCCAAATAAAAATGAAAGTTTTTGGAGAAAATCCTAAAATAGGTGTATCTTGATATTTGCCAATTTATTCCTATGAAAAATCAAATTAATTTCTCACACCTGTGAAAATAGACTAACTTGACTATTTGTGTCCAGTTGATCATTGTGCATTTCACTAGTGTTTACTGAAATATACGATTAGGTTTCAGAGTAAACGTATGCTGGAGCAAAAGGAGGAGTGATTCTCGTTTAGAACTTGTTTCTTATAAGCACAGGGAAAAAAAAAAATTAATTGGCATTTGGAAAAAAATATAGGTAGATTAAAAACAGATTTCAAACACCTTTATTAAAGCTCAAAATCTTACAGGAAAAATAGTGATACTTGTAAGGAGACTGCTGGAGAGTTTTGCAAATAAGTTTGAATAACTGTACTTTCTCTAATTTTCATAAAGAAAGGATGGGTTTGTAATGTACACAAACGGTTGCTTTTAGGATAATTAAGGAGAGGGAGAAATTCTGTAAACATGGGGGAAGGGTTTGTGTTATTCAGAATCTGAAGTTTCCTGGTTTTGCTTGCCAATGGTTGGGAATCTCCTGTTAAAGACCTGTTGATTCTCTCTGTACTTAAAGCTTTTGCTCTTATATTAGAAGTGGGTTTGATTTCAGGACACGCATACATAGGGATTACATATATAATAAGTGGAAGTATGTTATGGATTCCCTGCTACTTTCATTGGACCAGGTTGTTAGAATTGGTTTGGAATGGAAAAGGACCAGCTGTAAGCAAATTGATGGAGGGTATTTCAGTCCACCCCTGCTGATTATTTCTAATTGAAGCTGTCTGAGCCAGTCTTAATACAATTTAGTTATCGCCAGCCAGAAGGATTTTATTTATGGAACGGGGCCTGTTGGAACTTCCTCCGACCCCGGAGAAGCTGTGAACGGGAGAGAGCTGATGAAGCAGGCATGCCTGGCTAGCGTATGCATTTCTTTAATAAGGCAGGGATTGATGTCTTTTACAGTTCAGGGGTTAGGTAAACAGCAGTCCCTTGGTTCAAGGCTCTCCATGTTCAATTGTTTGTTTATATGGATCTCAGAAGGTTAGGTTAGCCTTCTTGACATCCCAGGGGAGCTTTCCTGACCACGGTATAACCTCATCTGCTCCAAAGTTGCTCAGGAGGTGTCGAATCCCCTTTTAGGAAAGGTACCGGCTAAGTGGAGTGTCTGCAGCTCATACTTAGTCTCTAGGAAAGGTGGATGTAATCAGAGTGGTTGGACCACTGGGTCTGTCTTCAGTAACTCATAGATAATTTGCACGTGGAGTATATGGAGCTAATTGCTGTGCTTCCATTCTCAGACTTGATATTTGCACACAAAGATGACTAGTATGTGTAACTTAGGCTCTTATTGAATTGCAGGTTTGAAAATTTGGTGGCATTCATGACTAATTTCCCCAGAACTTTGAGGTTAAGTCTTACTAATTTGTACTTTTATTGAATGACAGTGGTAGACCATTAAATTGAATAGAATAAACCCTGAATAAATAAGGATCCATGTTAATAATTTTTATTTAAAAATTAGTGATGGCTACATGTTGAACAATACTGTGAGTTAGAATGTGTCTCATGAGGTTCATTTTCATGGCTATCATATCCCAGCCTTCTTGCTCCACAGAGGCTGGTGATGGTCACATATGAAGTGAGAAAGGAATGGCGCAAATTCATCTGGGTCTTGTTGCAATATAGCTCTGATGAGTAGAGCTGTTCTGGAATTTGAGGATGACTTTGCTCAGGGTTAGAAGTATGCTGTATCACGCATGTGACTGACTGTCTTTAAAATGTGACATGAAGTTGGCTTAAATCCCAAAATTAGTTTTCACTGATTTGATGTCTGGCGACTTGTACTTCATTTTTCTGCAGCGCTTCCAGGCTGTGGCCATGCAGACCCAGACAGACATTAATAAAGTAGCTGCACACCTATATCACAGCTTGTGAAATATACTTTCATACAGATGGGGAAATTGAGGCACAAATGTGGGCTGTGAATTGCCACTGGACGTTTCTGAGAGCGCTGAGATCTGTTCTGACTCTTCCTGTCTTACACACCCCCAGTGTCATGCTGCTTGACCTGCAATGTCATAGTTTTCTTGGGATGGGTTTGTACCAGTTTTAGAGCTTTTCAGAAAACCTGAACTTTGTCTGGTGGTCTCAAATAGGATGGCACTATTGAAGTATCCTGTACACTCATCCTGTAAAACTCCATATGGGTGGCATCCCAGTGAAAGGTGAGCTGTTCAGAGTGAGAGGGGGAGGCTTCACAGTGCCAAAATATGAACATCTTGTCGCTTTTAAATAGCGTGTGGGGTCTGACTTAAATGTTGGGTTTCGTATTTAACCAGTATTAATATGATAACAGGAATGTGACAACTGAAGCGAACACAAAGAGATTATCTTCTTAGCCAAATGCATCCATTAGCTAGGAAATATAGGTTTCTATTAAATGAAGCAGACAAATGGGCTATTGGAGGTGACTGAGAACAGGAGGGGGAGGGGGCTAAGAGGTGAAAGTTGAGGTTTAGAAAATCTCTGTAAAAATAAAAACAAACCATCCATCTTGATAGTTGGCGTTTTACCCTCCCGTTGCACTTTAGGGATGGTGCTCTGATTCCTATCGAGAACATTATGCTGAAACTTAATCTAACAGAGCACTTACGCCTGCCAAACTCTGGCTCAGCAACTGCTCTGCTTCCCCAGAAAGAAGTGGCCAACAAGGCTTCAAATAGAGGACAGTGTTGTGCTATCTTCAGGAAACTTCCTGCTTTGAGATCCAGGGGGAAGGCAGATTGGATCTTGTCCCTCTACTCTTTTTTTTCCTTTTTGGTAGAGAAGTGTGTTGGGAAAACAAAATCATGTTACAGCATTTCAGAGCAGTCATAAAGTAAATTATTTGTCTGTATGTATGAGAGTCCCCATCTAATAACTGTTGCAACAATGTTTATAACCAGTGTTTGAAACCAAGATTTTAATAGTATAAATAATTCTATATAATGCAGATAACAAGAAGAAAGTAACAGAATTAAAAGAATTTTACAAGATAGACAATTCACTAATGTAGACAGAGTAACACAATACATTAAAAAAAAAAAATCAGTAACAATGCAAACATGACACTGGTGGCAGGAAACATCTGTCTTGCCAACCATCTGCTGGACTGGCCACAGCCTTGCATCTCCACTGCTGGCCCAGGGGGAGTTGCATGTGCTCCTTTGCAGGAGTGACTGTCAGACCCTCAGCCTTAAGAGTGAATGGCTCTGTTCTACCATGAGGTTGGGGTATTTTTGTTTGGGGATTTTTGGGTTTAAGTCTATATATGTTTTACTTGGGGGAAGAAAAACCCTAATGGAGCCTCATAGGATGGCGTTGCCTAGGAAGAGTGGAATGG
The DNA here is from genome assembly GCA_013400535.1 of Scopus umbretta. Taxonomy (NCBI): domain Eukaryota; kingdom Metazoa; phylum Chordata; class Aves; order Pelecaniformes; family Scopidae; genus Scopus; species Scopus umbretta. The sequence goes on from VZTL01011987.1 coordinate 18,199, forward strand.
CTGTGAACAAATTGAAGGTCATTTTTCTGAAAGTTGTTTCTAGTAGATGGACTTGACTGTTGCGGAAGCAATTCTGCATGTGAGCAGTGAGAGTCTGGTTGGGTGCAAGCAGTTTTTCGCTTGTTACTGGCTCTCACCTTCCATCCCATTTTGGTTTTGCTGCCTGTGATTATCCCTCCCCTGGATTTTGAGGAAGGCACCAAGCTTCCTTTGGCCAGTCTTTGTGTGGAGTTTTAGATTTGGTGTGATGGTGGGGAGATAGGAAAGGAAAAAATGTGTGGCAGGAGGGAGAAGCAGCATCCCTCTTCTGTCTGGCATTTCCAGGCTTTACACAGTTTCATAAATTAATCTTACGCTCTTTTACTTAAATTCACTGCCTTTGCATGACTTCAGCATGATTTTCCTCTTAAACCTTAAGTGTTAACAAAAGTGGGATGCATGGTAGTCCGAAGTGGCCTTTTCTTGTCCCTTTACACTTGGTCCGCTGTCCGTCTCTGTAAGCCAGTGCCAAATTAACAATAACTAGTTCATTTGAGGAGCACAAACAGCATGTTCTTACAACCTCTGGATCCAAGATGCTTTTAGAAATATGTACTTTAAAACAAGTTCGGTTTTGTATTTCCCCATGGTATCCCTATACTGATTCCACCCCCCAGTCCCCCTGCCTTCCCCAACAGGTGACAGCTAACAGGGAGGAGAAGATGATCTCAGAGAAAAGGAACAGAGGCAGGTGATGCCTTAAAGATGCCAATCTCCTGTGGTAGAGGAGGGAAAGCTGTGGCAGGGCCCTGTTCCCCAGCGGCAGTGGAAAAGATGGGGAGGCATGCGTGTTCTGCAGGCTTCACGAGGGGGGTGCAGGAGGCACAGAGCCATTTTTCAGGTTGCCCTGTCATTCCTGCTTGGAAATGTGACACATGGGCCTGCTTTCTTGCATGTGTTGTTTTTTAGGAGGGAGGGAGGTGACTGAGTGGCTAGCCCCTTGACAGGCCAGTTTTAAAACATTCATAAAACTTTTATTGGGCTACCACCCTTCCAGATAAATATTTTCTGAGTTTATGGGCTTATTTTAAGGATTGAAGCTTAATAGCAGCTTTGTAGCCCTATCTGTCCCCAAAATAGCCTTTTGGCAAACCCCATCTCTGGAGGCTGCCATGCTTTTCTAGGTCTTTGGAGTTTCCCTTTTGCCTCCTTCCAGCTTTGTATGACTAAATGGGACCAACTGTTAAATTAGTCTTTCCCCTTCCCCCAGCACTGCTGAGAGCTGAAAGCTGATCCAGTGTACCGTATTTGGTCATCATGGAGACCAAAGGAGAAAGATTGCAGTAGTTATAAATTTATTTCCTTTATTAAATTGGGTTTGTTAGACCTGTTTTATTTGTGTCTGAATTATCAATCTTTTCTTAATGCTGTGTGTGATTTTAAGATGGTACAGGCTGGTGGCATTTCAGATGTACTGGCACTTTTCAGGCACTTTCTCAATGTGCTTCCACAGATATAAAAGCTTTACAGCGTGTCTCAGCATTAAGTGGTGAAACCAGTGGGCTTGCAGCCAAGGCTATACAAAGGAATGCTGTATGTAGTGCTCGGAGGAGGATAGAGCTGCAGTTTGAACATCCATGACTTTTGATTTCACTGTGTTGTGTCCAAAGAGGTTTCCTGAATTTCAGTGCAGGCTTTTGCTCAACACTGACCCAAAATAACATGTGCATTTTGGCTGCCCTTGGGAGTGCTGTGTATGATTACGTGTTCCAGGTCCTGAAAAGTGAATGTTTTTAGCACCTGGAACACTACTCCATGTTACTGGCTCTTTGTATCCCAGTGCAGTTAGTTACTGATCTCCCCTCTTTCTTAACAGACATAGTTACAATATACAGAAGGAAAAGGTACCTTTTTTTTTTTTTCATTTGCTCAGCTGTATGTTATGCCGATACTTATGATCGCTGATTTCCTGAACAGCAAACTTCTGTCTCAGGGGATTGTATATGGCATCCTTTGTTTCACCCCAAGTGTTGCAGGGGCGTGAGGCTTTTTCTGTGCAGTGCAGAGTGCAGGAACCACTTTTTCAGTATGTGTGAATGCTGGTCCCTCGGATATACTCAGAAAAGAGAGCATGGGGTAGGAAACAACTTCAAGGTTGGATTCAGAGGTTCTTGTGGCAGACTAGACTGTAAAAGTGACTAAGATAAAATAGGAGCTTCCAGATAACAGAAGAGAATAGAATAAACTGTAACTCCCTTAACAGGGTCACTTGGTCCTCATAGATTTTAAAAACAACCAGCCCCACATGCTTTATTTTGGGTGAAGTTGACAAACCTTATATAGTTGGGGAACTCCCTTTTCCAGACCAGTCACAGTTCAGCAGTACATTTGCTTGTTTATTTATTTTTACTAAAAATAGAAATTTCTATTTTGGTTCAAAACAATACCCTGAGACTTCTGTTTCTGTATTTCCATGACTTCTGTTTTTTTATGTCAGCACATCTTGGGACTTGTCCTAAAAATGGAGCTGATATAATAATCACGGCATTCTGGACATCTAGATCCTCACTCCTTAGAACCATTTAATTTCTTGCTTAGATGAGGAAACTACTTTTGCAGGACTGTTTTTTTTGCAAATGTTACACTGAAAATTAAAGAAAAAAACATAGGAGAGACGAAAGTAATATATTCAACACAAGAATTAATTCAAACAGATTAGATGCTTAAGTAACTCACCACAATTTGTGCCTGTCTTGGCACAGGGTAAAGAGGTTAAGGCATGGCTTTTTGCAGAAGACTGAGCTCTGGCAGTGTACGCATTATATACAAACTTCTTGTCTGGCATCATTCTGGGCAAAGCTGGACAGTTTGAACTTTTGTACATTCATATGTGAATTTTATTGCTATGTTCATTATGTAAGTATGAGTATAATGGATAGTAACTGTTTCAAGTCCTTTTCCCTGACATTTTGTAGTGGTAGTCCTCTAGCAACTGAATGTTTCAGAGGCAAATGGAGTTTATCCTTTTCTACCCCAGTGAAGGAAGGCATCACTTATATTGCAAAGACATGGAGCAGAGATCTAGAGAAATTAAATAATTTGCCAGCACATTGATGGCAGCACAGTGAAGAGTACTCTAGAGTTTTTGTTTACCATCGGTATAAGACCATGCCCTGGTGCTTTTGCAGTGTGTTTGATTTTAGGTTAGTTATCAGTGCAGCCATAGTCTGCTGTTATTGACTGCTGATATATAGGTATATTTATTTTTTTTTTAATTTACTTCACATAGTGGTGTGTTTTGATCCATTGCGTTCATTCTTGGATGGAGATCAATCTTCAGAAGAAAGTTGGTGGTTGCCTTATTTCTAAGACCTGTAAAACAGTCTGAAAAGCTAACTGAATAAATACTTTCAGGAAATATCTCAGATTGAGAAGTTTCCTGGGTGATCTAATAATTCTCCTTAATTCCTAGCATTTTATAGTTGTAAGGACACTAAATTTTTAGCAAATACATCTTTTCTCACTCTCTCCATCTGCTACCTTCCGAACATCATGTTGTGACAAGACCTTTGCCGTTTCAAAGCACTTGATACACATCAGTGTTCCTGCCACTGCAAGATGATGTAACTCGCAAAGTTTCACAAGCCTTTAGTGACACTTGATCTTTGGCTGTATAAGGTGGGTACCTTACAGAACTGTACTAAGGAAGATATTATATAGACTAAGTCCTTTCTTTCTAAGTTTTAATGCAATGAAAGTAGTAGCTGTTGGCTTGTGTCACATGCCATTTTATATTAATCGTTTTTTCAGTTAAGGTTTAAAGAAAAAGGAAAATCTAGTGGCAGGATTTTATCTTCCATGTGAACAATTTTGGAGAAAAATATCGGAATAGTGAATGTATGTATTCTGGAGGTTCTTACAGACTCTTTCTCAAAATAACAGATAAAAGGTAGAAAACTTCTCTCTCGATCTAAATTATAGAAGAAATGGATGCAGACAGCTGTTAATTACTTTATCAAGATACTGTGGGCCAAAACCAGCCATAATGAGGGTGCAGGTACAGAAATTGGTAGTAGATATTATTCATTATTCTTCATTTTTTGGAAAATATAGAGCTGGTTATGATTTTTTGTGTGTGTTGTTTGTTTTTGTGGTGGTTTGGGGGTTTTTTTTAATGTTGTTGGTTTGGGTTGGGTTTTTTTGGGGGTTGGGTTTTTTTGGTGTGTGGGGGTTTTTTTGTTTGTTTATTTTTTAGTAGCAACCTTGGAAGACCCACAGCTTAGGCAAGCTGAGAGATAGTTCTGATTCTTATTTGACTTTTGAACTCTGTGTTTTCTTTTGTTGTGGTTTAAATTTCACATCAATCAAAAGTTAATGCTTCTTAAGGATGTAATTTACCTTCATGATTCTTCTTGATGGTGTATGGATGGATCAAGCACTGTGGTTCTGATGGGAAAATATGAACTGCAGACATGAATTAATGCCCTGGAAGCAGTAATAGTGAAACAATGAACAAATACAGCTTTAGGGGAAAACAATACACTTTTCAAGTTTTGTTGTAAAATAATTAGCCTTCTGTGGTAGACATGGAGACCATAGAAAAAGGACAGGAGCTGTTCAGTTGCCTGTGATTTGACTTACATGACCTTGAGTAATGTGCCTGCTCCACAGCACTTAACAAAGGCATATTTGATGAAAGGTTAAACTCAGGAATTACATCTCCAAGAAAAGCCTTTTTTAAAATGTGTAAAATCAGAAATAAATCAAGATCTGCAGACCTCAGTGGAGTTGTTTAAACATTAAATTATTAGGAACAGGCTGTTTCATCAACAATGATACTTTGTAAACTTAATAAATAATATGTAGTGCTTTTTCAGATTTAAAAAGGGCTGTGTATTTCAAGGTATTGAATAAAGAATTGTGGTAGTATTAATCCCATTTTGTAATTGGGGAAGCTAAGACAGAGATGAAATAATGCCATGAACTGATAGAAGCCAAGCAAGCAAAACTCCCTAGATGTAAGTTTCTTAACTTCCAATCCAGATGTCTATCTGTTAGGGCTAGAATATCTCGAAAGCAAGTTATGTTACACTTTTGGGGCTTCTGTAAGGTAGTCCTTGTTCCTCCGTTTTCCTTGGTATGGGCAACAGTTAATGGTTCAATTGTAGTCTCATTTCAACCATTGAATGTCTAGAGCTACTCCCAATATATACTTACAAAACAGGTAGGAGCCAGTTTACTTATGAGAGAATAAGTGTGCTGTCCCTGCTACATGCAGCAGCAAGTGCTAGTATCCCTTGCATAGAGTTGTCAGCCTGGGGGCTTTCATGGCATTGGAGAGCCTGTTCTTCTCCCTTTTGTGGCTCAGTGAGTTTTGTTTTATTTGTCTGCTTTAGTTATACATTGGAATTATTATTATTTATTATTTTGTTTGGGGTTTTTTAAAGTAGTTGGGTACTACTCTGTTGAAACTAAAATACAAAGCGTTTCCTTTGACTGTTGTCCTAGATGTTATGATTACTGCATAACAATAAAGGTAAAAGCCCTCCAAGAAAACAAAGATTTTACTTTCATTTTTCACCTGTTAGGGGAACCGATCTGATGCTAAGGCAATGTATAAAACATTTCCGTTGAAAACTGGAAATTTCCCTGGAAAGCTGGGTAGGTTTTTAGGTCACAAGACAGTTTCAAATGCACGATGGCTCTGAACGGAAACTTTCCACTTTACATCCCTGGAACTTTTGAAGAGACACTTGCATTTTTTTTGCATTGGTCAAGCAGGCTGGTCCTCATAAACTTGCCGTCTGTAGTGTCTTTATGCTAAGTGTTCCCCCAGGGCACCATCTTCTGTTTTAATTCACAGTTTCAGTTGCTGGTGTATGGGCTCTTCTGTTAAATAACTTTTATTTTCTATGCCATTATGCCTCTATGTTTTACTTGATTTGTGTTGTATAGAAAGTGTTTTCCCCCTGTTATGTTTGGAACTGATTTGTAATAGAGTTCCTGTTGTGTAATTCTGACGGAAAGTTACAACTTTATCAACAAACACAAAGTGCTTGTTTTGTTTGAAAATTTGTGTTTTCCACTCATTATGAACTATTTATCCATGATATGTGCTGGTTTTTATTTTTTAAAGAAAACAAACCACTATTTGTACATGCTGTATGTTAGGAATTATTAAAGATTCACTGGTGTGTAGAGCACTTACTACTGTGAATACAATTGAAGAGCTTCTGTAAACAATTGATTCAAGATTTCAAAATAACACAAGTGCTCAGAAAACTATTGCACTCAACTATACTGTCACATTTCCGTGGATTAATGAATTGCTGTTTGTTATCTCGGTGATAGTGACTGTCTGAATGCTCAAACCCCATCACAAATGTGCTATAAATTCATAACCGTAGATCTCTCTTTAAATCCCAGTGAAGATGTTCTGTTGTGCATATGATGTGCCGAGGAGTATATTCGCAGTTATCAGAGCTCAGCTGATAGGCACTAACTTGCTTCTGTGTCTGAGCTGTAAAATGACAAGTGGTTGAAAAATATATCCATTGTGCCAAGATCAGGGATTTCAGCCTGCAATTGTAAAGTGCTTTAGAGCAATTCAAGAAAATATTCAGATGTCGGAGAATATATTAAATCTTCCGAGTTCTGACTATTCCACCAGTCTGTGACTATACTTTTGACACTGGTACTCATAAACTTACTGTGCTCAGAGGTTCCCAGTCTCCTTGTGCTTTCTAGTCTTCCTGCCTCTCGTACTTCACCCCTGCTTCACTTACATTTTTAGCTCACTGCATCTGTGATGAAAAACACAAAATGTGAAGATAATTTTCTGGCCATTTTATCCTTTACTTAGGTGTGCCTGTGGTAGGTGTGTTAGTGACATTATGTGGTCAAACTTGCAGATATGGCTATTGTACTTTCTATGAAGCATGTTGAATCTATTCTATCTAAATAGGTAAAATTAACAAATTCTTTCATTAATGTGTCCTTTTGAAATTACACAAAAAAAATTCGAGAAGCTTACTGAATTTTGAAGTGTGGACAGGCCATGTTTGGCTTAGGAAGGCTGAATGCTCATGCAGTGCACATCACTGATATATAGTGGATAATGTTACAGTATTTAAAAATATGCAGTATGTTCTGCATGCAAAACTATACACATAAACGTTCATACACTGTCCGTATTGTTGCTGCACATCTTCAGCTTGTGTGGTATGGTGTACACACTCATGTGCACGCCCACACACTAAACCTTTGCAGGTCAAAAAGTGAGGATAAACTTTTGAACCCAACTGCTTCCAAATTAAGTACACGTGCAGGGACCACCAGAGCTGGGGTTACTGTATTCCAGAAAAGGGCCGGACACTGACACCCACATATTGTACTGCAGGAGACTTCTTGTTCTTCCCTTAGAGCCTGAAGGATGACGCCTTGAAAACACACTGTCCTCTTTGCCCTTTCCTTGTCACCAGTAAGGACAGGCAGCAGTTTGGTGACTTCTCCCTTCGTTATGGAAATGGGACTGATACAGTAATCAGGATGCTACATATGGAGCTTTTTAAATTACTGCTCTTCAGTCTTTTGTTAGCCTTCATTATTACTGAAGATTTTTTTCAAGTCATAAAAATGACATTTTTAATATGCAGAATTAAAAAAAGGCAATATGAAGAATACATTTTTGTCAATAAGCTTTCACCTTTTAAACCAGTTATCTTAGTTTCTGCTCTAGGTATTTTAATTGAAGATTAACTGCTGTTAAAGAGTATACAAATTTAGGTAGTATATACTTGGAGTAGTAAAATAGGACTGAATAAAAGGTGGGAATAGAGTGGCCTGTCCATTATAATTTTAGATTACAGAGCACAAACTAACCCTCATTAGAAGTCAGCACAGCCAACCGAGAGGTTCTTCTAATGGGAAGATTTTCTTTTTTGGTGGTGTGTGGTTCTTTGGGGTTTTTTGGGTTTTTTTTCTCTTTTGTGTTTCAGTGAAATTCACTAAAAGTATACTTTGGATTTGCAAGTTGAGCAGGTCTCATCTGGGTGTTTGTTTTATTTCTGCTGTCTTTTTTAATAAAACATTGTTAGGTTGAAGATGATGCATGTAAATATGAAAAAAAAATCCTAAAAGTAATTGCTATATACTTCTCACTTCTGACACTGCAAAAATGATCTTGATGTGCTTCTTGGTCAGTATCTTTTTGCCCAATACAGGAAATACAACTGGGTCATTCCTGTTCGCAAACTTTTCATTTTTCTTTTTTTCTTTGCATTTTTGTTGCAGTTGGAGCAGAACTTGGGTACCACACATGTTGTCTTAAGTATGTGCGTTTAAGCCATGGTGGCTGATTTTTTTTTGGTTTGGTGGGGTTTTTTTGTTTGTTTGTTTTAGAGGGAGTTGAAGATGCTGCTTTGTTCTAACCACCTGCATGTATCCTGGGCAAACTACCTGGCTTCCTTCCAAAGAGTTAGGCTCTTATCTTCCCCATAGTATCCCATATTTCTTCCAAAGGATAGCTGTCCTGAGGAAGATCTTGTTATGACTTACTGTTTAAACCAATTTGAAAGGGAGTGTTTCTGGTAGATTTTGTAAAGACTCGGATTTTTCTTTCTCCTCAGAGTTTTTGCTAGAGCTTGAATTTTAGCATTGTAAGTATTAATGTAAACTTACTGTAGATCCATAGCCTTGATGAACTGTGTGCAAAACAAAACACTTTCATGAACACTTTTGTATGAGTTCCCTCATCATCAATATGCAGGATGAGGGAATGCTGCTGCTTCTTTCATTTTGATCTGTGAAGGCTGAAATAGCTTAACAAAGCAGGGGTGGCATATTAACATGCAGTGAGATGTGTTTCCTTGCTGGACTGCTTCCCCGTGCGTTACCTGAGATAGCTCTACACTGTGCTGCTGTCCACAGGGCATGTAGATCTTTAAAAGGAGAATGTGACCTAATACTATGGTGTGCTGCAGACTTCCTTCTCCTCCAGTGTCTACTGCTAAGGAAGGAACCTGGATAAGATAGGACCTTGGCCTTGACTTAACATGGTATAACAGTCTCTATGTTGCTAGCTTTGTGCAGGCAAAATGGTTATCAGCTAGGTTGTGTCGTTTATGCATGACACTTTCCCAGTCCTTCCCTTTTCTTGGGTTTGTTTTTGGGTTTTTTGGGGGTTTTTTTTATTGTTCTTCTTGTTTTCTCCCTCCTTGTAAGGAAGGGAGGGTTTGAACCACAGATTTGCCATGATTCTGCTGCAAAATCAGTAACAGCTGTTGGAATTGTAAATGGCTTCTTGGTTGCAGTCACAGAACCTGCAGTTGATCAGCTCTGCCCTGAGCAATAAGTGGAGACATCAGGACCACTGAGGCTAACTAGAGAGTAAGGGTGGAGGGAATTAAAACCCTGAGGCAGGGGTCTAAATAGAGAACACAGGCACAGATGGGTACTGGAAGGGACACTTGGTTTCCTTTTATTGGATG
>VZTL01011991.1:0-26202 GCA_013400535.1 Scopus umbretta
TGACTAACTCCTTGAAGAGCTGCTGAAAAGCCCATCAGGAACATGACCATGCATTTTTTTTGCATTGCTCTTTGACTTCTAAAACAAAAATGAGCTCTTTGTGCCTGTATGTTGTGAACACCCAGGCATACATTTATTTGTGTGTCCATACGTACCAGCATGCCTTTCTAGAGTTTCTAGTAGAACAGGGAGGAGTGTGTTTTCATGCCCCAGTCTGCATTTCACCACTTCTGTCTGTGCAGGTACTGGTGAAAGCAGCCAAGTGGGAGGAGAAAGGAGGCAAGCTGGGGTGACTTATATTCCAGTAGTGCTTCTGTTCTTCCTTTGCATCCAGCAGATCACCCAGCTGGTGCTGCAGAAGTCACTATCCTTATTTAGTCTCAGGGAATCAAGTGGGTGAGACCATCTCATGATGATGCATTGAGTAGGAAGGAAGGACCTTTGCCTTCCCTCCATAGCGCTGTGCAGTTAACAGCACAGATGTCAGTAGTGCAACCACTCTTCTAGTGCATGCTGAAAACAAATCACTATGAACTGACCTGATTCAGTTCAGAATTTGTATAAAAAATTAAATTCTTAAATAAATGAAAGGTCTAGAGAACAAATCTTATAAGGAGTGACTGAGGGAACTGAGTTTGTTCAGTCTGGAGAAAAGGAGGCTCAGGGGAGACCTTACTGCTCTCTACAACTACCTGAAAGGAGGTCATAACAAGGTGGGGGTTGGTCTTTTCCCAAGTAGCAAGGGATAGGATGAGAGGAAACAGCCTCAAGTTGCACCAGGGGAGGTTTAGATTGGATATTATGAAAAATTTCTTCACCAAAGCATTGTCAAGCATTGGAATAGGCTGTCTAGGGAAGTGGTTGAGTCACCATCCCTGGAGGTGTTTAAAAGATGTGTAGATGTTCTGCTTAGGGGCATGGTTTAGTGGTGAACTTGGTAGTGTTAGGTTTACAGTTGGGCTCGACAATCTTAAAGGTCTTTTCCAACCTAAATGATTCTATGATTCTAAATGTAAATGGTATATGTACCTGAACATGTAGATCCAATACCATTACCTGGGAATCCAACAGACCAAGAAGAGGAGTGGGTCATACCTAAACTAACTTTTGAATTCTTTGATAGAAACTAATAAATAATTAAGTTGTTATGCATATGTGAGAGAAGCGAAAATACACATGCTTCTCTGTGCTTTCTATTGGGAAGTTGTGTTCTTTATTTTGTATAAGGTTAACACTTTGGGATAATGTTCTGTATTGGTAGATGAAATTAATATTTTATACGGATTCTGTAGGGAGGTCTGATTAGGAGGACAAAAGAAATACCCTAGAATTTTCATGCCAGGAAGAATACTCAGTCCTATTTTAGCCAGGCAATACCTGCATATCTCTTAAATAACTAAGGTGTTTAACATTACATTATCTCTTATGCTTGCAATATCCTGTGAGAGAGCAAATTTTGTTTTCTTTTGTTTTTAAATATCCATGTTCAGACAACAAAAAAGAGCTAAAGAGACATTAAGAAACTTGACTTAATTTATTCAGAAAGTCTGTGAAAGAGCTAAAACTAAAATCTTGCTTGTGTACAAACTTGTGTTGTCCTCATCTGAAGAATGGATTCACATGATTTCTTCTAACTCTTCACATAACATAAGCAAGTTGTTATTCCAAATAGTAGGACCAATATCGCAGATCTCACTTCATCAATCTCTTCATATTTGTTTATTTAAAAAAACCCAACAAACAAACACACTTTTTTCATTTACCCTTTTGTGGTGGATGAAATATTTCAGGTTTTGCTTCTTAGTTTTGGAACTTTACATAGTCTTGAATGTGAGTGTTTCTGTCTTCTGAAACCCTCTAAATTAACATTTGCCCCTTCTAATTATCAGTTTGCACAGGTGTCTTACAATTAATTGAAAAGTGGTTCATACTGTGTGGGTAACACCTGTCATGGTAAGAGGAGGATTTAGGTATCTCTGGAAATCAAAATATGCTGATACTTTCCTCATTAAACCATGGGAAGATTTGCACACTGAGACTTCCATAAACTAGCAGGTAGTTAGATAATCCATTAAGCAAGTAGAAAACAAACAAACAAACAAACAAACAAAAAACCAAAAAAAACTCCAAACCAAAACCAACCAAAAAAAACTAAACAACTCCACCAGTTCTAACACACTGATTTCCATAGCAACAGAACTAGTATTTTGTGTACAACATATATATCCCAGCAAAGAGAATGGACCAGAGAGGGAAAGATGCTCTAAACCAAAAGAGAAGTCTGAAGTGGTACAGCATTAGTTTTGTATATCAAGACAGACATATAAACCTTTCCCTTGGTCCTATCATGACAAATTGTATACTCTGGTGACTTAGACATTTGGGTGGTTTATGACAGTGGATAGGTACATGCTTATACATGGTAAGTGCTCACATAAATGCAATTTGGTCTCACAAAGTCTCACCACAGGGATGAGGGCTCATGCAGTCAGCTGACAAAATGAAATTTTTTAAAGGTTACATTTGGAAGTCAACCAGGGACAGAAAGAAATTACCTCAGGGGTTAAAGATGACCCATACCTATACTGGCATGTATGTACATGTTCTGTATATTGATGTTTTAAAGTACAAATAAAGTTGTAATTCTGATTCACCAGGTTAAGGCTGCCACAGTTTACATGGCAACTGAAATACTACTTAGTTAAGAAAAAAAATAATTTTTGTTCCTTCACCATTTCTTATCTGAAGGTAGAAGCTGTGCTGTAGCTGAATGAGAAAAAAAGTGATGCATGTGCTGCCTCCATTATACACAGACCCCTAAAAGTGAATGTGGTAAAGATAATTATTTGTTAGAGGTTTACTTATTCCTTTCACTTGGCCTTTCTAAGCTGGTCAGATTTACTACCTGATAACAAGTGTCCTTAGCACGCAGTTCTGTTTGTCGTAAATTGAGAATTATAGTAAAGTTTATGTGTGATGTCACTTCTTTTAAATTAGTGGAGCTCCACTGTACATTGGTTTGTCCTCATAGTTAAAAAATGAGGTACAATTAATAGAAAACCCATAACTGAAGTCCAACTTTTATGTAAATAACTTTGTAGATAAGACTGGATGACTACAGTGTTGATGGCATCCCCAGATAGTAAGATTCCAGGGTTTTCCATGAATAATACTAAAGTGAGTTTTTAAGGACAAAATGACATTGCAAGTTTAATATTCATGCCAAAGATGAGACGAATAACTATCCTCTTATTGATTACTTTCATGACCACAGAATTACTTATCATTAGGGTTCTGAAACTGAAGATGGACATAAATTCAAATGACTGGAAATTGTGTCTCAGGATGGGAAAAAAGGTTACAAGTTAAAAAGATACAAAAAAAGGGTCATTATTTGTTCTCTAGGGATTGATTAAGTGTGTCAAAGGCAGTCAGCCAGCAATCTCTCAGTCTCTTCACTTCAGTGGGAGGTAATGAAATTTAATTAGTGAGAAGAGACAGCTTTCACACTAAGGAGAGGAGCGGAGAGAAAACAGGAACATCAATGTGCACAGAGAATAATGCTACAGTACATAACAATCCCTATTAAAACTGAATTAATAGGCAAAGCTGTTTGGCCTCTGCTCTTTGTTGCAGGGCTTTCTAATTTTAAATAAAAATGTGAAAAATGAGCTAAAGCTATATTTTTGTTATTAATGGTATGAGGCTTAGTTCTGCTAGGGCTGAAGGCACAAGTACAATTCTGCTCCTTCACAGTCATATGAATTCTTCCAAGTTCAGACTAACATGTTCACAGATTTTTTTTTTCACAATTAGAAGCAGTAGTTGGTTTGTTTTTTGTTTTTTTTTTTTTTTCTCTTTTGGTTTGCCTATTTTGTGGACTTATGTGCCCTGAAGTTCAAATAAATTGGGGTTTAGATTAACTTAGTTTTTATGTTCTTGGATCTCATTGAGAACCCCCAGGCAAGGTTTGGTAAAATATGTATTGTTAATGTGTCTGCAAATGTTCACAGGGCTGGACTGCAGCAGAAGCATCATAAGCCCATTCCTAGGGTCTCAAATTCCTTGCAATATTTGCTTGACTCAGGAGTGAAATTCTCATTAAAAGGAAAACAGTTCCTGGAATTTCTCTTTGCATGCAAGAGTTTGGAAATGTGACTGAAACATTCCTGAAGGGATAAAGCATGCCAGCTGTCCAGTGAGTCTGAAACATGTCCCTGAGTGACATCCAAAGCTGCCCCAGAGGAGGGGGGTCCTTCCAGACCAGCTCGGCCAAGGACACTCACCCAGCTTGACCAGGGTCAGGCCAGAGGTCATAAAGGTATGGGTAGGTATCATCTTCTGGTTGAACGTCAGTCAGGTTGGACCCCATCTCAGTGCTCTCTCCAGAGTACAGACCAGCCCCACTGTTGAGCCCTGTGGGCAAGGTGAACAAATGAAGTCTGTGGCACTGATGGCCTTCTCTTTCTCCGTTGTTTTTCAGATAATCTACCAAGATCCACGATAGTTCTCTATCTTCTGGAAATACAGATATTTTATAGATTTGTGTGTATGGTGTCTTAGAAGCAATACCAATTTGCTCGAAATGTCACAGTGTGTAAAGTAGCCATTAAAGTTTTTTTAATGCATAGAGTGGAAATAACCATCTTTTATTTCCTTCCTCTGCTCTGGGGAAAGGAGCCTCCAGGGATCTAATTGTCCAATTGTCCTTGAAATTTCTGGCTGAGCCATCTTCCCCTGGATGAGGCACTGCAGGTCTTTGTGGACCTGCTGTTTGAGAAACAGCAGTCCCCACTTCCTAATACCCTGGGCAGTGCAGAGGCAGCTCCAGTGTTGGGCATCCCACAGCTGAAGGACTCTTGACCTCCTTGGGCTCCTCAGGCAGAGCCAGAAGCCTGATTCAGCGAGGCCAAAGCTCCTTGCTGTGGCTTGGGAGCCTTGGAACTCTTCTAACTGTGAGCTTGGTTTTTTTCTTAGATTTTACTGCAGAACAGTAATTCCAGACTTGGAACAGAGCTATGTCAGAAAACCAGACTTTTTTTTTTTTTTTTTTTTTTTCTAACAGAGACTTGATGACAGGTATTATTTTAAAAAAAACAAAAAAACAAAACAACAAAACCAAAACCAAACAAACCCCAATGATTATTAATATCAAATGGTGACTATTTTACCTTCAAGACATTTAGAGCTATGACTTCCATGTTATGTGTATGTTTCTGGGGTACTGAGAGGAAAGACAAAATAGAAGACCAAAACGCCGAATTTATGCTTACAGCTAAGTACGTACTTAATGCCCATCAGACTCTTTTATTCCTCTTCCTCTTTCATACTAGCTAACATTTTATAACTTGTACTTGATACTTGTGTTTTTAAATAGGGTTTTGAACCATTCTAGAGAAATCCATCATGGGAACATTACCATATAAAACTTAAGGGAAAGAACTTAATTCAGGAAAACTACGGAGAGTGTTAAGTCTACTTATTATGTTCAAAAGAGCTTTTTTATAAAACCATCTTCCTGATCACATGTAAGCTAAAGAAATCTGGGGTACAGGGAAACACTATTTTACTTCTATGAAGAAATTTAAATGAAACAGGAACAGTATTTGGGGACCAACCACAAAACTCTGTCAACCATTTCAGATGACTACAAAAAAGATCCTATTACAGTTTTTCACTGTTCATTATGCCTGTGGATCCTAAGTCTTTCAAAAACAGATTTAGTTTTGTTGTTAGTATACAATGACACAGAGAAAATCATTCTCCTCTGTCTAGGGAGTGCTTAGATCTGTGAGCTTCTCTCAGTATGTATCTAAAATGTCTTACTTTTTGTTAAATTGACTCATGTTAGCCTAATGAGCATCCTATTGAAATCCCATATCTGATTTCTTGCATGCAGCAGAATTATTCAAAGCAACCCAGCCACTGATCATCGCTACTA
The DNA here is from genome assembly GCA_013400535.1 of Scopus umbretta. NCBI lineage: Eukaryota > Metazoa > Chordata > Aves > Pelecaniformes > Scopidae > Scopus > Scopus umbretta. The sequence continues at coordinate 5,942 of VZTL01011991.1, forward strand.
ATTTCTCAAGATAAACCATATGAAAAAAGGCAAGTGAAAGGGAATAAAGAATAAAATGTTAGAAGATTCAAGCCCATCAAAAATTTAGAGTAAAGGCTAAGGGCTATCAGAGCTGCAAGGAATACATGAGATAAGCTAAACAGATGAAGTGTAATTTGGATTCTACTGGATTTTCACACATACCCCAAGTACTACATTATATACTTCTGCCTTTGGCCTAATGAACCTCCAAGCAGAGGCAAATCTTGTTCAGAAGCCATGAGTCTAAGAGAGTCAAGCATAGTGTTAGATAAGGGTATCTTATGCTCTCCTTGACTTAAAAGGTAAACTTCAAACTGCAGTACCAACAAAACCAATTTCAGAAATATGTGACAATGTACATGGTAGACAAGGAATCAAGGGGTAAAATGTAAGTTAGTTGTTCATCAAAGAAAGAAGATTCAACTTAAAAAAAAGCTTTAATTTAATGTTACACAGCTTGTTCTTGAAATAAACCTGGTATTTCATAGTTCCCTGAAGATATTCCAGAATGCTTTAATCCTGGTATCTCCAGAAAACATGAATTGGGTTGTAAACCATGATTACAAATGTAAGAAAGAATACATCATCTAGCGTGGTTTCATCAACTTGAAAAATGGTTGTTGAGGGAAAGAGGTAGGAAATAAGCCTTTTATTTAAAATAATGACACTTGCTTTTTGGTATTGTACCTCACCCCATGGTCTAGAGGCTCCGATATGCCATAGGTGTCTGAAATTAGCCCATTTTCTACTTCAGTCTTTTTACAGGTGCTTTATACAGGGGGACAAGTTTGGATGAAAAAGCCCTTAGATATCTCACCCAGCAGCTTACTATGCCGTAAGGTTCAATATATTTTCGCACTGCATAACACTCCACCAAATGCATCAGGAAGTTTCAGCACTCAAGAACAAACCAAGGTAAGATGCTCCAATGCATGCTGTTCTTCCTTTGGAGAGAGCACATGAGAATAGATGGCATAGCATTGATGCTAGCTATATTGTTTTGTGCAATATATGTGCAGCTGAGAAGTGCTCAGATACTCCTGTGAGGAATGTGACATAAGAACTTCCACAAAAATATAATATTATGAAAACTATAGAATTGTCTAGGTACATTAAAATGCACCAAGAACCTTCCTTCAGACTCCATGTGTATCAGAATGAATATAAATCACATATTTGGAAAAGAAGTTTATGTGAATTTTTGTATGAGCAGTAGCTTACAATATGACCTGTGATATAAATGTCACCAACAATATTATTAGCAGCACTCATACACAATAATAAAGCCAACTTGGATGTAGGTCTATAAAACGTTCATATTAACTAAGTCAGGATAGTGGAAATCTATCAGAAATATTTTGTTTTTAATGAAGAAAGGTTTCCTCTTTTTGCTTTTTTTTCTTTTTTTCTTTTTTTTTTTTTTTTGTGGCAGAGGTTTTATGCCATTATAAGAAAAGTTTGAATAAAACACAATCTACCCTCAGATGCTGCCTCTCTAATGTACTTTTTAAACTTGAAGTATATCAATAGTCATGTTGAATGTTGCCTACACGTTTTTCAGTGTTCACGCCAGTGTTTCTAATTTTATTTCTATACATTTTAATCTAAAGCTGCAGCATCAGAAACCTCTCACTTCCATATTTTCCCATCCATCTACAGTGTTTTCAGCAAAACTGCAGAGCAGCATACTCAGTAACAGAGAGTGTCTGTGCACTTTAATACTCCAGGTTATATATATCCTCAGCTGATGTATATGAGCGGAGCTCCACTGATTTCAATTGCATTATGCTCACACTGAGTGATAAGACTTTTCAAGAAAATACACTGTGGCAATAAGTCGAAGGCAGCTGACACTCTGCAGGAAGGAGTATGTTCTAGAAGAAATCAAATGAGAATGTGGTGGGGTTTTTTGTTTGTTTTCTTTCAGGACTAAATCTGCTTGGGATTTTGGAGACTTTTTCCTGTAGAGCTGAGGTGTGGATGGTACTTGGACAACATATGTTCACTTAGCTGCCAAGTATCATAACACTAAAAACAAGGTGAAATTGAGTTTAATCTTCTTACTGAATTGTGGTGAAGCTGACATTCACTTAAGGAAGTATCTTTGCTGAAAAATATTGACTTTCAGTGGAAGGTGAAAGAACGTGAAAGCAGAAGGTGAGCAGAGGGTGCAGCAGACACCCAATTCACAAATGTCTTGAAATTCTAGCCATCTAAAGAAACCTGGCTTTATGTGTGTTGTGGTTTAACCCCAGTCGGCAACTAAGCACCACACAGCTGCTCGCTCACCCTCCCCTGCCCCCAGTGGGATGAGGGAGAGAACCAGGGAAAAAATTCCAAAACCCCCTGTGGGTTGAGATAAAGGCAGTTTAATAGGACAAAAGAGAAACAGAAAATAATAATACTAATAATGATAAAAGAATATACAAAACAAGTGATGCACAATGCAATTGCTCACCACCTGCTGACCGATGCTCAGCCAGGCCCTGAGCAGCGATCGCTGCCCCCCCGGCCAACTCCCCCAGTTTCTATACTGAGCATGACGTCAGATGGTATGGAATAGCCCTTTGGCCAGTTTGGGTCAGCTGTCCTGCCTGCATCCCATCCCAGCTTCCTGTGCACCTGGCAGAGCATGGGAAGCTAAAAAGTCCTTGACTAGTGTAAACACTACTGAGCAACAACTAAAACATCAGTGTGTTATCAGCATTGTTCTCATACTAAGTCCAAAACACAGCACTATGTCAGCTACCAGGAAGAAAATGAACTCTGAATTAGGCTGAAACCAGGACAATGTGAAAATACAGGTCTGTGTAAAAAGTTCAGCAACGAGGCCAATTTGTTCAGGAAACTAGTAACATGGTGCTGCAGGGTAGGGTATGGATGTGGAGCATTTGCAGGAACTACACATTATAAAAGAGCTTTGGACAATGAGGTACATCCTGCTTTCTGAATTTTTTGGAGGTGCAAAAGGCTGTAGAAGAAGCAAAAAACAGTGAGATTGCATTTTATTTTGTCAAGATTGACTACTAAGAGATGACATACTCAGTAATGCCATAGATTCAGAGACCTTTAAGGCCAGAAATGTCTCTTAGTTCTCCTACTCTCACTCAACAAATGACCCAGGCCGTTGCAGTTCACTTCAATGGATATTCACCTAAAATACCAGCATTAGATCCAGTAGCTAAATCAAATTTTCTTAGGAGCCTACCTCCTAGATTGCCTTCTGCAGTGCAGTAGTTATTGGTGAGATTACAACNCAGGACTAAATCTGCTTGGGATTTTGGAGACTTTTTCCTGTAGAGCTGAGGTGTGGATGGTACTTGGACAACATATGTTCACTTAGCTGCCAAGTATCATAACACTAAAAACAAGGTGAAATTGAGTTTAATCTTCTTACTGAATTGTGGTGAAGCTGACATTCACTTAAGGAAGTATCTTTGCTGAAAAATATTGACTTTCAGTGGAAGGTGAAAGAACGTGAAAGCAGAAGGTGAGCAGAGGGTGCAGCAGACACCCAATTCACAAATGTCTTGAAATTCTAGCCATCTAAAGAAACCTGGCTTTATGTGTGTTGTGGTTTAACCCCAGTCGGCAACTAAGCACCACACAGCTGCTCGCTCACCCTCCCCTGCCCCCAGTGGGATGAGGGAGAGAACCAGGGAAAAAATTCCAAAACCCCCTGTGGGTTGAGATAAAGGCAGTTTAATAGGACAAAAGAGAAACAGAAAATAATAATACTAATAATGATAAAAGAATATACAAAACAAGTGATGCACAATGCAATTGCTCACCACCTGCTGACCGATGCTCAGCCAGGCCCTGAGCAGCGATCGCTGCCCCCCCGGCCAACTCCCCCAGTTTCTATACTGAGCATGACGTCAGATGGTATGGAATAGCCCTTTGGCCAGTTTGGGTCAGCTGTCCTGCCTGCATCCCATCCCAGCTTCCTGTGCACCTGGCAGAGCATGGGAAGCTAAAAAGTCCTTGACTAGTGTAAACACTACTGAGCAACAACTAAAACATCAGTGTGTTATCAGCATTGTTCTCATACTAAGTCCAAAACACAGCACTATGTCAGCTACCAGGAAGAAAATGAACTCTGAATTAGGCTGAAACCAGGACAATGTGAAAATACAGGTCTGTGTAAAAAGTTCAGCAACGAGGCCAATTTGTTCAGGAAACTAGTAACATGGTGCTGCAGGGTAGGGTATGGATGTGGAGCATTTGCAGGAACTACACATTATAAAAGAGCTTTGGACAATGAGGTACATCCTGCTTTCTGAATTTTTTGGAGGTGCAAAAGGCTGTAGAAGAAGCAAAAAACAGTGAGATTGCATTTTATTTTGTCAAGATTGACTACTAAGAGATGACATACTCAGTAATGCCATAGATTCAGAGACCTTTAAGGCCAGAAATGTCTCTTAGTTCTCCTACTCTCACTCAACAAATGACCCAGGCCGTTGCAGTTCACTTCAATGGATATTCACCTAAAATACCAGCATTAGATCCAGTAGCTAAATCAAATTTTCTTAGGAGCCTACCTCCTAGATTGCCTTCTGCAGTGCAGTAGTTATTGGTGAGATTACAACAATAAAAAGAAGGTGGTGATTAGTATAGTGAACCTATTGGCCAATTCTACACTGCCAAGGGTACAACTCCATTTGGGGTGACTAGAAATTTCTTGGAAGAACAGCGAGGATTTTACAGTGAAAGAAGAGAATTTATTTGCCCTACTGCATTCTTGTATGTCGGCTGGCACAGGCTGGAGCAATGGGATTTGAAGTGAATATTGAACAGAAAAAAATGCGAACTAGTAACTTCAGATCAATTATGTGGGCCTGATGGTGTTTTCTTTGCAAAGGATATCTATGTATATGTTATGCTTGCAAGAAGCAGATCTGAAAATATAGGAGCAAAAAAGATTTGTGTTAATTTTGTAGCATTGAGGGAACTGATTTTTCTCCATAGACTCTCTGCTTTAAAAGCCTGTAGTACCTGGAGTGTTTACAGAATGAATAACATGACAGATTCCCCCTGCACTGTCAGGAATGAGATAATAATTATTACACTGTAAATATTAATAAAGTAAGCTTTCTAGCAGGGGCAGCTTAGGAAAATGACCATCAGGCCTTAAACTGAAAGGTTCCTGCTTTGCTTCTATCTGTAATTTTCTCCTTGCTCATCTCACATGTGGATCAGTTTAGTGTCCAATATTACGCTGAGTATCCTACAAAAAGCCAGAAAGACTTAGCATTTCACAGTGGATCGTAAGTTTATCACAGATAACCTGGAATGAGGAGATCTAAGACAAAGAAAGTCAGTAAAACTCTACAAAAGTGTGGTTTATAGGCTGGGGATTGTGATGTTGTACACAAACATAATAATTAGAATAATAAATTTAGTAATGTTAGTCATTATTTATGAGTGGAAATAGACAATGCATTCAAATTAAAGTAGTAATTTATTCTTAGGGAACCAAAAAACTCAGCAATTACCAAGTTATTAAGACTTAGATGACATAGTGAAGAAGGGCAACTGGGTCAGAACCAGTTGAAACAACAAATGAAGGAAAGGTAAAAAAATTTCCAATCACTGCCTTGTGTTACAACTAGGAAGACTTGTCTGATTAAAAACAAACAAACAAACAAACTTCAATGTGTTCTGTGTACACCATGTTGATTAATGCTTTTACTTGTTTCACTTCTACTTTTTCTAACTTTCAGTCTGTGCTGATCTGAAATGTCAGGCTTGTTCTACCCTGGTACCTACTTGTCTTCATGCATTTTCAGCCTTTGGTCAAATGAATAAGATTCGTTCGCTGTCCCTCTTGTTGTTTCTTTCCTCTTCATTTCACTGTCCATGATTGCTTCTAGGTTTAAAATGCAGTAACATTCAATTTGCATTACAAAGGGCTCAATCTAAATAATAATACACTTCAGGGTATCAATCAGCTATTGTTCACTGTATCTTTGTATCGCTCTTAAAGAGACAACATAAGAAAAGAGTATTGATAGCATATGAAACCAGCTCACCAATCTTGATTTTGCCTGTGTCTGTTAAATAGAATAAAATAAAAATATGTTAAGACTATAAAATAGGAAAAAATGACCCAGCTAGAATATAATGTCTTTGGATAGTAAGCTACATTGTTTAGGTAGGTAGAGCATTCGCTGCTGTTCAGAAGTAGCGGTGGGTTTTAGGCACTGGTTCCAGTGATTTTTATTTTTCATCCATATATTTCTTTTGTATTCATATTTGGGCTGTTTGGTTTTCAGATATGTTGGAATTTCCCTATGGGTCACACAGAGTCATTTTCCATCTGCATCTGTGATTTAAGGAAGTAAGAAGTTCAATATCAGAAATTAGATCAGTATAGGAAATGTGTGTGGTTACTTCTCAGTAAAATTCCTTAGCAGACCATTTCCCCAAATCCGGGATGACTGAAATGGAGAACTAAATATTCAGTTAATTGAGAAATATGAATTTACTGAGGATCTGAAATATTAAGTTAATGGAGAAATATGATATTAATATGAACCCTATTAATAACATCAATTTCTAGAGCTAATAACTCGTCTAAAGGGTGGTATGTGTGATGATTATTTTTTACTGTGGTGTGCAAAAAACTTATTGTCTTGTTATGTCTCTATGTATTTGGTACATCTACCTGTTATTTCCCATACAGTAAATTAGTTTGGACAGGGAGATTTACGTTATTGTGTATTTTGACATGATGATGTTTTGTAGCCGGAAATCCCAATCTTTAAGTTCTACAGTAACACAAATAGTAATAGTAATACCATAGGAACTATTATTCTCCTAGATATAGGAAGTAGGACAATGTATCTCTTTGATTAGGAAATAACAGAGGAATCTCAAAACACATTTTATGGATATCAACTGCTTTTAAAATCCTCATTATGGTAATTTCTGCCATTATTTATTTTTTAAATTATGGGAATTTCTACACTGCTTGTGTAGAGCATCACTTTTATTACAAGTTCATAAAGATGGGAACAGGTGTTTTTGTGTTTCATGTGGAGGTCTTAAAGACTAGCAAGCATACTCCCACTGAGTAATTGAAGCATACATATGTAATCACCTGGACAATGGACATATGGTTCACTTTTTGACATAGGTAGTATATGCCAAAGTGAATTTGATAGCTTAGCAGTCACAGAACCTTTAGGTTAGACTGTATGCTCTTAACTGATGTTAGGACATGATCTCTTAAAACAAAATCTTTAAAAATAATTTGCAGTGCCACCTGAGCTATCCAAATAATAAAAGTATGAATATAAATAGATAAACAGAACAAATATCAGAGCTATGAAAATCACCAGCCAGGAACAAACCCATGAAAATCAATACAAGCTGCAATTTATATTTAAGATTTTAATATTTTGAGCAAGTCGCTGAAAGCTATCATTGTATATTAAAGCTAGGAAAAGATTTGAGAGCAGAACATCTCAGAAATATTCAGTAACGGTTTATCAAAGAGAGGAATTTTTTGGTTATGTTCAGGCAACACTGATAAAATACTCTTTTTTCTCAATTCATGCAAAAGATCAATTAAACTAATGCTTGCAAAATGCTTTGGAGGTGAAAGCAACTGCTACATGATGCTATCACACTAATGATGCAGCCAGTGAATTCTCTCTCGCAGAACTTCTTCAGGACAGGAAAAAATAGGCAAGAAAAAAGAAGACAACTCCCTTCATCTGAGGGCAGGGAAGTAAGGCAGAGATCCACAACCATGTCTGCTATTAGGGGTTCTCACACTGCCTGTAACAAGTCTCACAGGGCTTTGACTTTGCCAGCCCCAGGTCAAAGTCCAGGTTTGGGACCTAGTGTTAAACCCTTGAAACTGCCCCTTGTAATGTGGTGGGGGTGAAGACATGCCAGCCCACCGGCTGAAATTGCAGGGAGGAGGTGAGCCACATCCAAAAAAGTGAATGCCAAAGGTGCTGCTTACCTCCATCTTGCTACCTGCTGCACCTGTGTGGACACCAGCCCCTGCCTCTCAGGGCGGAGGAAAATTCACGGGCTCAAAGCACAGGGGAGAAGTCTGGGTCTCACGAGAAATACAAAAATAACATAAGAGCATTTTCCATTGCACAATACTAGGTAATATAGGCATGCTTTCTATTTGGGAATTTTTCTTTTTGGTGTTTTAATGCCACCTGCAAAAGATTAAATATCTCCCCCTTTTTTTTTTAATAATGACAAGGCAGTTTCTTACATGTAAATAAAGTTTGTTAAAATTATGTATTGTGAAAGGAAGTCTTTTCTTGTATCTGAGGGATACACTTTTAATACATCTGCCTTCTGCTCCTAGAATATCCCAATGATGTCCTTCACCCCAAACTTAACTAAAAATGCTAATCTAAAAAATACTAGCCTATCACGCACACATGTCTAACAACGCATGAATTCCTAGAAGGTGCTTAACTCCTATTCTCCCCTAATCCCCAAATAAAATGAGAAACATTGGAAGGGGAATTGATGTGCCATGGTTGACATATTACCTATAATGCAGGAAAATAATTGCTGTTAGCTTACTTTTTCTAATAGACTACAGATACCTAAAACTCACATGTAACACAAAGCATGTCAACAAGGTTTTGTGCCTTTTATTTCTGTAGAGAAGAAAGGTCTTCTATCAAGAAAGAGAAGGAACAGATCCTGGAGCATGTGGATCCACATGTGCTATGCTCTATAGCTCCACGAAAAAAAATGTCTAAGAATGTTTGGGATAATTCAAACTTACAATAGTATTTTTTTCTTTCCATTAAAAGCACTGAAAAACCAGTGTGAAGCTAATAGGTTGCCTGTAACGCAGGTATTTAATAGGTCACCCAAAGGAGTAAACTCAACTAGGGTATCAATGTAATGACTGGGAAGAGTGGGGTTTCTGTTTCTACATTTATTAGTGTCAGCAACTACAGTATCATCACCACTTTCAGAGGCAAGTATAATCTTCCTTGAATCAGTAGTCTTTAGAAGAACTGGGAAAAAATTATATGAGCTTCACTGATACCTCTCAGGAGATCCATTGGGTCTGCTGAGAAGCTGTCACCTGACTCATAAAACTGAACCATCTGTAAACTGAAATTACTGTGTACAGAGTCATGAGCAATGCCATCTTTCTTTTTTTTTTTTTTTTTTTTTTTTTTTTTTTTTTTTTCCTTCCCCCCTTTCCTTNGTGTTGCAAATACTATATAATTAGAACAAGATTTTCATCATCTAGGGAACATTGCTCTAACTGACTGACTCTGCTATAATGCTGTGTTTAATCAGTCTGTCTAAAATCACCATCACATCTTAAGTCATTTTTCTTGAACTGCTAGTGATAGGGTTGTATATGAAAATAATTATAATTGCAACAAATAAAAATAACCAAACCTTCCCATTATGTTGAAAGAATGACTCATTTGACATTCTGATTCTAAGGATACTTGAAAAACAGGTTTAATATGTTATTATTATTTCTGGGATAACAGCAGAAAGTGAAGACAATTTTAAAACATGATATTTTAAGGCTGTTACCTACTCCTTAGAGAACTAATTTCATGATAACTAAAGTTAAAATAGTTGATACATTTTCCTGTGTGTTAGGATAGTGCAATAAAATGGAACGTGCAGAAGTTAATGTTTCCAAATAAAGCAGAGAGAAACATCTGTTAAAGAACATTTTCTTTGGTATTTTTTTACTGGAATTTGTTTTTGGAGATACTTTTAGTAAGAAAATAAGATATTTTTTTTTCTGAATACTTTTGTAGTAATGTATTCCAGGCACTGTATATGAATGATATTCCTCATTTTATATGAAAGTATTGGTTAACTAATACACAATATTAGCACAACAGTTTTACCTATTTGAATAGCACTTTTATAAAACAAACTTCCAGCTTAGAGGGGTCTTTATTAATAAAATAGGATAACTGGGAAGTACTGATTTAATGGAAACACACAGTTTCCGTTAAATTCCAAAATGCACACAGTTTTTTGATAGCTATTCAAACTATGCCAAGGCATATGGTGGCTAAATCTTCCCATATGTGCTTTATTATTGGTTCCTAATATAAGATTCTCTATTAGGAGGACACATGGGAATGTGTTGATTTGTTCTGCACAGGATAGAAGGGAATTTATGAATTAAATGAACATGTACTTCAGTTTAAATCAGTCTATTGTGAAGAAGCCATTGCTTCTAGTCAGGGGTTCAAACTGGAAATGTGTGACACAGGGAGAGAATGCTATGATCCAAGGCACAAGACATCCAAAATCTGTAATTTATATTCTTCAGTACAGAGTTTGATGTTTTGGTATTTTTCAAAAGAACAGTAAGTTCCCTGATTGATAATAAAATTGTGAGCACATGTGTTCAGGATGTGAAGACCCTTGCAGGGCTTAAAGCTACCTCTCCAGGTCTTCTGGGCCCCCAGCTACGGCACTGCAAGGTGGCAGAATGCTCTCCTTGCATATTGTGTCTTGGCCAAGAAATTAAAACTTCACCAAACCAAAGGGAGAACAAGGAAGATGAAGAGTAGCTGTAGAGGACACACAGAAGCAAGTGGAAATCTTGGATTCTACTCCTTGTGCTGAGGAAAGTTTGTATTTTAGCCATAATTTTTGCATAGATTTTATGTATTAAAACATCATTTTTTATTGAACAATTGATATAACATTTAATTGTGATTATCAAAAGGGCCTTGGCACTGCCTTCATTTAATCCCTTTCTAGAGCATCTCTAAGCCAAGAAAAACTCTCCACTGGTACCCTGGGAATAGAGGTGAACTGTGTGTTTGCAACTCTGTCAGCTTTATTTGTATATAATTATTCTTTTTGATTAGTTTCAATTCCCTTGACTGAGACATTATAGGAAAAGGAAAACAAAATTCAGTCCTCAGAAAGAAAATTAGCAAAAGTTGCTTTTATTTTTGAAGTAGGCCATTTAATACCTCTTTGTTCTAGCACAAGGTGTATCAGGCATGTGTTTGAAAAGGGGATTCTCTGTGACCTAAGGTGAGAAAAAATGCATTTAATGGAAGTGCTGAGTTTGCTGTTAGTCTGCAGCACTTCACCTCTTGAGAACATTAGTACTGTTGAGGTAGTCATGTTCCCTCCATCCATACACACACATGCACGCACAAATCCTTCCCCATCTTGCACCCATTCATTCTCTCTTTGGACTCCCTGCTCATTATCTGGACCTTAGAAAAGCTACTGAGAGCATTCTTTTTCCCATCATCATCAGGATGGATGAGGGCAAGGTTTCTTTTTCTAAAAGCTCTCTGCTGGTTAGCCATGAGACTCTGCTGCTGAAAGAGCTGATGGGGTGACTCCAGGAGGAACCGTCCAAGGGAGCGACTGGGCCTGCAAAGAAAAGAGGGAGGGCCCCAGGTGGAGATGGTGTCAGAGTGCATTACAGGTCCTGTTTTAGACCAAGAGTTCAGGTGGAGAAAGAAATGTTTCTTTTTAAGAAAAAAATGGTGTTTGGGAGCCTTTGAAAGGACTGGAGCCCTGACTAGATGGGAAGGAGTCACAGGCACACGGTGACTCTGGCAGGGCAAATCTATGAACAGCGAAATGTGGAGACAAAGAAAGTCTGACACTCGCATATCTTTAAATTAATAAGCCAAATATCTCTAAGGACATCCATTTGGGCTATGCATTTCTCATGGAATGTAAATTTCCTAAAAATTTTCTGCATGGGAATCTTGTTAATCTGCAACAACCTAGGCCACAGAAAGTAGGCTTTTTACTATCCTAAATTTCAGTATCCTGGCTCACCTACCCTGTCTGGATTTGTAAATGTATTTGTACATCTAACATTGATAGTCCTGACTGCCTAAGCATATACAGAAGGTATATAGCAAATGACAAATTTTATACCAGAGGAAAAATATATCAGTGGCTGTGCTTTCAAATAGCATAAATAAGTAAACAATTCCACCAGAAACTGTACAATAAAATCTTACTGGTTTGGGATTTTTTTTCTGAGAAAGATGATTCACAGCATGTTTTCATGCGTAACAGAGGGGAAACATGCTGTTACAGTACTGGTAAGGACTGCAGTTGCACCATGACAAGGAAAAGGGATGCCAATTTAAGCTGCCACAGGTATTAAGACTAACCCATCCACTCTGCATTCCCTTCTGCTCTAAGTGGCAATAGCTTTATCTGATCGGATGATTCCTGTTACAAGTAAAGCGAATTTACTGAGCAAGCCCAATATAAAATGCCAGAGTTGTGCTTGTTCAGTCATAATTGAAGAGCAGCAAAAGAGCATATTAATTGTTCTTTCGGTGTCAATTTTCAATCTAATTGCTATGAACCTTTCTGCCAGGGTTATCTTTCCATTTCTCTAATGATATTAGTTGTCCTACACAGGGTCCCTTCAACCCGATTGTGATTTTATTACTAAGGCAACCAGTTTTGTACTGCAAGCGGCAGCCATTTTTATTCATCTTTTCACAGTCAGACTGACAAGGCAGTGCTTTTAAACAGCATTTTTCTTTCATCTTTACAAACTAAGTCTCTAGGAAGCAGTACCAATTCACACCAGCTGAAGATCTGGATCAAAGAGCCTGAACACCCGACAGAGAGCACAGTGAAAAGAAGCAACAGCCTGGGCAACAACTGATCCATGTGATGAAGGAATCCCCAAAGTCTGAAAATACCACTGAGGTCCAGTTCTTTAATTAGCACCATGCAGTCAGAGTCCCCTACTGTTCATGGCTGAGGAGAAGGGAACTGGAACTAGATCTCTTTATTGCTTCCTGGGGAAGCCGTAGCTTGAGTATCTTCCCTCTCTGTCACTTACTGTTCCTTTAAGGCATGCAGAGTAGGATTTTTCAGCCTGCCAGTTGAAACCACTGCAAAATGATAAATTGTGTTCTCTGTGTTCAAGCAGAGAATTCTGTGTACTTTAGTATTATCCTTTTCTTAGAGATCCTGGGATTGGTAATCTCTTCAGAGCCCTGGGAGAACTCAACGGACTTTGTCATGTTGTTCTGGCTGGATGTGATACTGCTTACATCAAAGAACCAGTATATGTAAAAAAGCTGCATTAAGGATGTACAGGCTGCCTTTGTTAGGACCGCTTCTAATTTTTGAGAATTTACCTTTACAACCCTAAATTTTTGTCCCCTTAATTTGTATTTATGCATGATGTTCCCCACTCAGACCAAACATATACTACTCCATTGTTGCTTTTCTAGTAAATCAAACCATATCTCTACATTCAGGAGGAGTCTGCTCCTTGAGCATGCCCTCCCCAGGGCTATGGGTCTCAGCAGACACTGCCTCCATGCTGCAAAGCTTGTCTGTGCCATGGGGAGTAGCATCCCCCAAAGCCCAAGGCAGGAACACTCAGCTTCCATTGAGATTTGGGCAGGAAGGTGCTGCTGCTCCTAATGCTCTGCCCAAGCTGGGAGCTTTTTCATCTGCAGGGGCCCGCAGCTGGGAACAGCAAGCATCTGTCCAGGAGAGGTGATTGCTGCTGAGACCACATCCCTGGTTCACCTTCCCTCCCTCCCCACCTCAAATGTTGTGTGCATCAGTGTGCATACATCAACTCGTAAATGCGTGAGTGCACAGGTGCACATCTGAGACCCATATACTTCTTGCAGGCTCACTATGCTTCTCTTTGGTCATATAATCCTTAAATCCAGCAAGAGCCCTGAAAAACTGCCCTGAATCCCTCCCGGGCACTGCTGTGGCAGGTACCTCTAGGCTTGTTGCACTACCCTCAGTCAGGGACCCTATGGGGTTGTACCTGCCTGGTCCTGCCTAACCCCCTTGCCTACAAAGCAGCCTCCTGACCCACACCTGAGATCTTGGGGCATTTTCCCAGTGTAATCTCACTGTGGCAGTTCCCAGGCAGACTCAGACCCAGCCACCCTGGCTCCCCACTCCACTTCAGATTCTCCTGTCTGCTGTCTGTCTGGCTATACTGATGAACCCCAAGATATCCCCAACTCTGTAGTAATTTTATGGATGGAATTAATGCAAGAGCTAAAATCTCTTGGCTTGAGCACAATGAGAAATTTTAATTCAAAAACAAGACTTGAGATTTGTCCATTGTGGATCCTCCCCACAAAATTTAGGACAAACGTGCCTGACATTCCTTCTTCAAAATACAGAAATGCTGTAACTTCAGCAAAATAGTTACAAGCAGGGTTTGTTTTCACATGTGCATGGTGTTTTTATTGCTTGTTTGCTTGTTTTTCCAGTGTGGACAAAATATAACTTTAACAAAATAGTTAGAAGGGTTTGGCTTGGGTTTTTTGTTGTTGTTTTGAGTTTTTTGTTTGGTTTGGGTTTGTTTGGGATTTTGGTTTTTTTTCAGTGTGGACAGAATGATGTATTTTTTCCCTTAAATACATTCTTGGAAACAGTCACTTTATTTTGGCTGAAACGTTTAAAAAAGAAAACAAACCAAAACACAGCCTGAGGCAGATACCAGGCATAAAAAGTTCAGCCTAGATCTGTAATTTCTATGAAGTTATGAGCAACAGAAAACAGTCATAGGATGGAAAGTGTTGAGCAGCTCCTGTAATAGGTGCCATTGCCTGTGTCTACAATGTTCAAAACAGGGAGCCCAGGGCTGAAGGCAGTCCCACAAAGTGCACCTCAAACAAAGGTGGTGTAGATACGCCAAAAAAGGAACATCAAGCAAATGGTATAAAGGGTCTGTTCTTACTTGCAACTAAAGGACTCTGTTAAATCAGTCTACTTTTTCCCTAGCAGTATCAGACACTGCCTGGACTTTTGAAGATGGAGCAAAAGAGGGAGGTTGAGGGTGCAACTGGACTCAATGCTGGCATGGCTATTGGAGTAGCCTTGGTCTGATCTGGGCTCTCACAAGCAAAACACCACTGAAATTCAACCTTTGTTTCTCATCTGTAAAAGCAACCAAGCATAAATGTCTTGCTTCCCTCTGTTCCTGGGCCAGCCCTGAAACAAAGAGACCAAACTGAGCGCAACAGTCATCACTGGGTACAAAGAGGGGAGTGAAGATGTCAAAAAGGGAGGTTTTGCCCCATGCTCCCCAACCCAGCTGGGCTTCATAGGGTGAGCAGCACATCAGGGCCCTGGGGGCTGTTTCTGCAGCTGCTGATGCTGTCTTAGGCATAGAGTATTAGCAAGCGATTTAAAATATTTCGAGTTTTGGTTCTGAAAATTAGCTTTGAATCTTATTCTTTCAAATTAAGCTTTACATGTTGAGGAAGAAATCTTTTTAATCTTTAGTATTTAGCTTGTCAAATTACTGAAGAGGATTCAAGCTCATTTTTTCTTTTCCTTTTACTGTGCAAAAAATATTGCCTATCTATAAGGACTGTTTTGGTCTGATGTTTTGAAGATTTTTGAAAGTAGTTTTATGTAAAAAAAGATATTTTAAAATATTAACAAAAAGTACTTTCAGAGACACTCTGTATTCTCTTTTACATTATCCTGTGTTATCTTTTACATTCCATAGCAGCATGGAATGAAAGTTTGATCTCACTTTTCTTATGGTAGAAAAACTTCATTCTTTTCAATTTTTGCTGTCTTCATCTGGGATTAAGTAACTTTAAATGGATCCATTAAACCTATTCTTTAAATTGAGAGGAGGTAATAACAAACAATCTCATAAAAATGTGAAGTGAGATAAATTCCCTGTAATAAGTTACTGTTTTCAAGCTGTCAAAATTAAGAATTCAATTAAAAAGAAGAAAAACGTATTTTTGCATATTCTTCATTTCTCAAGACATTACCAGATAATTTTGCTCAAGTAAGAAATCTCTAATCAAAGGCTTCTGTTAGGAAAATTGTCAGAAAATACTTTTTTTTTCCCCCAGTGAATACTAGTGTTACAATATTGAACTAGTTTAAAATGACACCCTCAGTGAAAGACCAGTTACAAACATTGCTACAGCAACACCATGAATGTGCCACAACCAGAATAATTTTTTTTAGCAGCTGGTAACCACAAAATAGCTATTTTTAAGAAGAGATTTTAAAAGAAGGTTTGTCTCCAAAATAATTCTGGGTATATTCAGGCATTAAAGGTTATCTGAAATAAAGAAGTTGGTGGAAGCCTTATCCAAGGAGCCAAAATTATGTGTCCACAATATCTCTGTTTTTATTTGGTGCTATAAAAGTGTAGTACAAACGTTGTTCAAATAAATTAAAATCTTTCAGTCCTAATACAGTTTTATTCATTCCTGCATTTTTGATTTCTATGAGGAGAAAACACGTAGTTAACCCTATTCCTGTTTATTGTTGAATCTATCTCTCTTTTTATTTCATGATAGATTTAATCCTATATTATCAAATACATATTTTGTCCCTTTTGCTTTCCTTTTAGGGTACATAATCTATTCTGTTCTTTTGCTTCCTGCAGTCAGTGCTGATCTATAGCAAAGTACAAATTATTTATTTTCATTTTGAGCAATCATGACTCCATTTATTTGCCTTTTCACTGGAGTTATATAGCTGTTGCTTCCAGGTAGTTTCTTTAGCATAATAAGCCTGCAACCTCTCCTTCCTAAGAAGACTTGCAATGAACAGTGGGTTTTTGTGTTTAACTGGGACAGTCATGGTGAGTAGTAAAGTTCCCCATCAGCCCATATCAAAATGTCCTTCCCAGGAATATTCCTATTATGACTTTGTGGAGGGAAAAATTGAAGTATTCAGTGTGGAAATCTAATTGACTTTCTATTCATCCTATTCACCCTCCTAAAACCCCCAAACATGAAATTATGTACTTGGAAGATGGGCCGATTTATTGCACTCCCTGTTACTGTCCTCCGCAACCACTACTCCACAGAGTCTGGATCATGAGTTAAAGAAGCCTTAAGGGTGCTCCTGTGAGATCCTCCCCTGAGTGTGTCTGCTGGTCCAGATAGCTAACTCCAGCTCAGTGCCTTTTGATTAGAAAGTCAGCTTGAGATGCAATTGGTCAGATGGGCAACATCTGTACAGATGTTAAAGGCAGGATGTCAAGACTTTAGAATCCTTTTAAACTGCACTTGTTAAGAAACATCAATTAATATATCAAAGCCTCACAGGAAGCAGGATCACAAGAGCTGCGGAGGGGAAAAAAGATAGCTACTGGTGAATCTTGACTATCACTCCGGCAAGGCAGGACTGGTCCCTGCAGTAACTTCTCCAGTGCTTTATCAGGGTTGCTTTTGCTTCTGCTAGGACACTATTTCTCAGTCTGATCAATCTGCATTATTAAGATAATTTCCACAAAATCTAGTTTAAATAATACTTTGCTGGATTTAATTTTGCAGTTTGCTATAATATCATGAACAATATTTATCTTTCCTTTGCTTTTACACCAGTTTTGCATTTGTCAGCTATTACAAAGTTATTCAGGCAAGCTCTGCTTATTTTATGTCTTAATTTTCCCTCATAAATCACCTTAATTTATGATAGGGTGAACTTTTACATTCATATTATTATTTTTTTGGTAGTCATTAAATAACTTATGTACTAACAAAAATAAAAAGACGACAATAGAGAAAAGAATGCTTAATCATAGACAATGCCTTCTAAAGTGCTAAAGTTTTTGAAGTCTCAATGTGTTGCTTTTAGAAAATCATGGTCCACATTTAAAAGCCAAGATAACAGTTACTGGCTTCTTTTGAAAATAGAATCTACTATTTTTTAATGAGTAGACTTGTAAATAATATTGTAGTGGTGGTGTTCATTAAGGTGTTAAGGGTTGTTACTTAAGGCTCATGCTAAGGGAAAAGAACTGATCTGGCAAATATCTGATTTCTTATAATTGTTTTGGCAGATTCATCTACTTTAGCTCTTCCATTTAATCTTTTCTATGTCTACAAGTTTTTTCTTGAGCAAAAGAAAGAGCAAATTACTATCTTCATTCTTGTAGCTGTGTTCAGTACCCTAATTCTGAGCTCTATTAAAAAAACCAAACCAAACCAAAACAAAAAAAACCAAAACAAAACAATGACAGAAGAGCAAGAGAAAAAATAGATTTGTTGAATTACATAGAAGGGTGGCCTTGAGAGCATGAACTTTGCTTGAGCTATAATGAGTGCAGTAGTGTATAAAATTTAAACTTTTCTCTGTGGATGAATGTCAACAGTGGTTTGCTCTTTTCACAAATGATCAAGTAAGTACAATGCTGGATATACAGAAAACCTTTAAAAAGTACCCTTTTCCCCCCCCAGGATATCCACCCTGCACATCCATAGTGATGACAGTTTTCCACTCACTCTTATTGTTATAGTGCTGATGATGCTTAGAGAAGACCTGTCTGACTGACACTTAAGTTGCAAGGAGTTAGGTCACCAAGACATCTCTTCAGGAACCTATTTTTTTGTGATTTTTCCAGCTGACTTATTCTTCAAAAACATAGTGCAGCAAATTAGAACAGATTGGGGGGAAAAAATCACCTGGGAAATTTTCATTTTGAAGGTCCAACTTGTCAAAACCAAGCCAAACTATACTGGTTTTGATGAATCTTCTGATCAAATAAAGTTTCAGGTCTTGCCTTTTTTCTGTTGAGCCTCCCCGCTTCTCCACTGGGCAGCCACTCCTTGTCTACAGTTCTGGGGCTGCAGTGGCCATGGAGCTGTGAGGCAGCCTGCTTGTGCTGCTGTCTTGTATTTGAGGTCCACAAGGCTGCCTGGACCACCCAGTGGGAACAAGCTACTGGGAGTCAAGGGAGCAGAGGAGAAGCAAGAAGGGTTAAGGGAAAAAGGGGAGTTCTGAATTTCCAGATGCTCCGCCATGGAGGTGTGAGCCGAAAACTCTGGGCACTTCAACCATCTCATGAGGGATTTGCAGCACCACAACAGAGGCTGCCTGTAGTAGGATATTAAAGTCAGCTTTGGCAAAGCTGGACTGAATTTATATCATGCAGATACCAACATTTCCAGTCTCTGAAGTCAGTTCCACATGCCTCCCAGAGCTGTGGGGCTGGGGAATGAAAGCCAGTAAGTCTTGTATCCTGCTCTCTTGGGAAGTTATCTTCTGTCTAAATTTGGCATTATTATTGCCAGAAACAAAGAAAGAGATACAGGTCTATGCAACTAGTTTTGTGATTTGTTGTTTTTGGGGGTTTTTTTGGTTGTTTTTTTGTTTTTTAAAGTGAAAAAAAAAAAGGCATTTTGAAAGTTTCCCACTTTGACTGCTTTTTTGGTATGTGAATCTCTTACTCCCTCATGGATCTAAACATATGATTCAGGACACAGTGCCCAGGGAGTGAAGGCAGAAGGGGCAGTGGCCACACAGTGAGGCTACTCTTTACAACACTAGGATGACAGAAGGATGCACACTGGTACATTTGGTGGCTAGATTTGAAATACCTGCCATGATGTTTCTCACTTCCCACAGTCTTTCAAGGACAAGATAACACATTTTGCCAAGGTTGCTCATTTAATGCTTCTTTCTCATTACCCTCCCATCTTCCTGTAAATATGCTCATGTGAACCAGTTTCTAGCCCTAACAAAAACAGACAACAAAGAAAAGCAAAATGACGTAACTGAAAGCTTTATAAAGAATTCTATCAAAATGTAGTTCTAGTGCACATTTGTGCTTGCTAGAGTGTATATTTTCCTTTTCTTCTCCAGTAGGAGCAGAAACCTCCCTCCTTTTTGGTTCATTTTGATCTGTAGCCTGGAAACATTTTATGTATATATATATATATATGTCAATATATTACTTAAAATTAAGGGTAAATAATTACATTATTAGACATGATATTAAAACTCCATTCAGTGTAAAATTAGAGTTTCATCTGTAGGATGTTTCATGATTCTGAGCACAAATTTTTCAATTTTTTTCTTCCCCCCTAAAAAAAGGTGAATATCCAGTGTGTGAAAAATTAATATTTGATACCAAAATTTCTCTATCCTCCACATTTATGAATTTTGCAATAGAAAAATGTATAGCCATATACTTAAAAAGATTGAAGACTGTTTCATTAACAGTTTTCTAGAAAGGTATATACAGGGGCAAAGAGTTTTGAAACAATTCTCAGACTCACGCTATTTTACAAAGAAAAAATGATTCAGCACTGTTTTTAAATACATTTCACAAGTTTGTTTAATTTGAAGAAGTTATCCTGCTCTAATTAGCACTGTGATATAGGGACGCTTGATCACTCAGTGGAAAGAGGCTGAACTTTTTATTTCAACTTAAATCAGATAGAGGCCAAAACTTGCAACTTCATATCTTATGATAAAAGATACAAAGCTTTTTTTTTTTTTTT
>VZTL01011992.1:0-13523 GCA_013400535.1 Scopus umbretta
GCAGGTGGCTTGGAAACAGTGAGACCAACATCTTCAGTATTAACTTCTTGTGGGACAGGGACAAGAAGTAATTGAAGATTGTTGGTGATGCAAACTGTTTGCTGATGCAGAGGAATTTGTGAAAAATGACTGCTCTTAACATCTTCGCTAATGAGACGAAAGAGGATTTTTATTGTTTTTATAGGCATTTCAGTGATGGCTGGTACTGAGTAGCTTGGAAGTGTAGCTTTATTTTAATACTCCTGCAAGGCAGGGGAAGCAGTGCTATTCCTCTTTTACAACGGCAAGATGAGATCCACGGGGAGAACATTCTGGCTTTTCTGCAAGTGCTCGGTTGTACAAAGATAATTAAGGAATTATTTTAGGCAGAAAATTAAATCTTCTTTTTGCTTTACCACTGTTGAAGGATACTATGAGCAGCAACAGGAGAAAATTACCCTTAGTGTAAGTTCCCAGTGCAACCATCATCCTCCACAGGAGGACAAAGGATGTGCTCATGGTTGTGGACAGTTTGTCTCTTAAGCTTCAGCATTTCCTCTTTTTTTCTTCTGGTCTGAGGCAACAGGCTATCTCGGGAATACCTCTTTGCATTGAAGGCTAGGCACTTTTTTTAAGGGGGAGATGTTTTGGTATCTTAAGTAATTTACCCAGTGTTACACAGCTGTGCTCACTCCATGTGCCCATAGGTCGTTACTCTTCGCAGCAGTTTGAAAGCAGGCCAAAGTCAGGAAGTAGAGGTGGCAGGAAGAACAGACAAAAAATACTGAGAATGCATCATGAACACAAATAGGAAGTTTTGCTTATGAAAACCCTGTAAAATTAGAGTGGAGAGTATACTGGAAAATAACAATGGCAAATCTGCTATTGACTGTAGGTGAGCTGAGGACCTAAATAAGTGGAAAACTGGTATCTGCGGTTCCATTTCTGAGAGCATAGTGGAACTGGAGAACCTAGTGGTAGATGAAGCCAAAAAAGTGGTGATGGAAAACCAGACACCTGTTCCTCCACAACTTGCTAGGTTTTTGGCAGGAAAGTACATAAACAAGAAAGTGTTATCAGAGCAAATGTCTGAAGGGACAGAACCTTGTATAACATTCACTGGAGAAGAAAAGATACAAGATAGTGCTCAGTTCTCTGTTTCTGATTAACCTACTCTCATGTAAATTACATGAGAAGAGAAAAGTCTCATCAGTATTTCCTTGCATGTGTTTTTAAACTCTTGCATTGGCATAGATACAGCTGCAGAGAGATGCTAATAACAGTCAGAAGCATTCCTTTGCTGAATCTTTTGGCAGGCCACTGCTCTGAAACTAGGATGGATTGAAACTAGTGTAGGAGTTTTCTTGGTATTGGTTTCTACTTCTTTTCAGCAGTGTTTGGGTAAGCATTGGCAAGCTTACTGGCCCTGGGTAGCATGCTAAAAACTTGCTATCTGGGAACATTAAGCTCTTAAAAAGGAGACACATTTTTCTGGTAAATGATCTTAAAATGCAAAAGTGATCTCAGAGTTAAATATCCAGCTCCCTTGTGTGCCTGCTGACCTCTTTCAGACAATGACCATTGACTAAACATCAGTATGGGGCAGAGAAGCAACCTTGACATAACTTTTGATCTCAAGTTCACACTGAGAAAGTCCAAGTTAACAGTATGGAGAGATGGATTCTATGTGCACGTTTTAGTCAGGTGGAAAGAGAAGCAGGGTCATTACGATGTTCCCAGCCAAACTGTGCCTCTGCTCATGGAGAAAGCCATGCCTCCTCAGCAGGCTTACCGAATCACTCTTCCCCAGTGACACAATGAAACACTGTGTGGGGTTTGTCTAGGAAACTTTTCTGGCTAAGGTTTGGAGATGATGATTAGGATGATGATTAGGATTTGCTTTTTAAGCTTTAGTTCTCCTGCCATGGAAATTACCTCTTGCTTTCTAATTGACTTCAGTTTCTCTCGTGATTATTCCTTTTTCAGAGATTGCACTTAGAAAACAACTCGGGTAAAACAAAACATTGGATTAAAATATTCCAGATTCCATTTTCCAGGTAAGAAATTTAATTCTTTGGCATTGCCTTGAGCTAGGATTTGTTTACAAAATTCCTGGAGCCTTTACCAATTTCTGTCAGTCTATGCCAATTACATTTAAGCCTCAAAGTATTGAAAGGCAGCTTTTCTCCAGGAGTGAAGAATAACTGGAAACAAACTGTTAAGGATCTTCATTTGCTGTTAGAGAAAATTACTTCCACTGTGGATGCAGAAAATCTTTGGTTTCATTGATGAATAGCTATTCCAAAGTAACATCAGCTCCTCTCAAGTCTTCTCTTCAGCGCTGGATGCTCCTAGAATTTCTTCCTTCACTACTACTCCGCAGTTAATATCCTAACTCTTTTGGTAAAATGATTTGTTCATTCTTTTCTTTTTCAAATAGAGTTTAATTAGCCCATCCCACCCTAGTGACTCCTCAGTAATTAACTTGCAAGCCCTGCAGATTTCAAACACCTGCTGGGCAGGTGGAGCAAATGAAAAAAACACTGTGTTTCATTTTGGACATAACCTCAGGATTAATGAAATCTGTTATCACGCATAACAATTCCTAAAAGCATTATGTAAATTCAGAATGGAATGTCTCACAATTCTCTGGAGTTTTATCAGAATATATTCTTCTGCTATCTATCCTAATAGTCTCTGCTAAAAGTAATGATAATAAAGTCTTTGGTCCTCTATTATTAAAGGTATTCCATTCCAAAATCGGTGAAAATCTCTTTTCATTACCCATTTTTTTAGGCATTTTGCTGATGTTTCTTAACACTGCTGGATAATTCTGTTTCTATTTAGAGCAGCTAGGATTAGTAACCCCCTGTCTGGGATTATATGTATATGAGGTATGTGCTAAATGCACTCCTTTATTTAATGCACAGACTGTACGATCTGGGTCCGATTCTGCTCTCTTTTACAGTGGAACAGAAGAATTGGTAGAAAGTACTTTTGTGCAATTACATGAAATGTAACTGTGGTATCCTTCAGCAGCTTTTTGAATTTAAGCAAATTCTACTCCTGTCCATTTTAATATAGCTGAGATGAGAATTTATCCTATAATAGACTGTTTAAAATGTTCTTCTAGATATTTATCTGGTACAAATCAGTAGCAGCACTCGTGCTCTCTTTCATTTAAGCAGCTTTGTCATGGGTCCCAGTACAGCCTTGATGTACATTCAAGGAGAAAGAAGTAAACCTGAATGGTTTGTATCCTGTGGAGATGCTCTTACTGCATAATATTGGGTAAAGAGAAAGACATTTTTTCGAATTGTTTGGAGAGGAAGGCCAGGCCTAGGGGGCTATTTTAAAAAGAACACGTGGACACGTAAATCCAGGAGAGCGTTTGGAGCTGTGAATTGCAAGTGAAAGAAGGAGCTTCCTTGCAGCAGGAAGTATGTGAGTCATTGTGGGAGACAGGATTCAAGGCAGGACTCTTTGCCCTTTACATTTTCTCGTGCTTGCCTGAGTGGCTTCATAATGGGCATGCTGACATCTGAGTGTCACTTGTGTCCTACCTGAAGGGTATGAGTGTAGTAAGATCATTAAGTGTCTAGAAGTTAAGCTATTTCACAGTCACTATTAGTAACACCTTTCCAGGCTATTTTCTGTTGTATGGTTGGTTGGTTTTTTTGTTTGTTTGCTTTTTTCTGGAAAGCACAAGAGAATGTGAAATGTAATGATGTTTATCACAGCACTTGAAAGACTTTCCAGAGTAGCAACAACATGAGAGTAAAAATGCATTTGTTGTTGGGCGCAGTCTTCTCTTTAAAGCATACTGTGAACATGATTAAATACGTTACAGCAATCATGGAAAAAGGTGCATTTCTTCAATAACGGCTGTGATTTTTGCCAGTGTTTCTATAGTAAGTAGGTTTGGACCATACTGGTGATAAGCAAAACTTGAAGAACAGGCTTTCTGTAGAAGTACCGTGGCTAACTCAGTAAGTAACAGTATTTCTCAGTAACTCAGTAAAGATGTTGATGATTTTGGAGGTGCAGTGGGCACGGTACTCCTTTGCCGTGGCGTAAATTGGGGTGCAGTTATCAGTAAGCACCGTTAAAAGGACTGGAACAATTCTTGTCAAAGAGTCTCAATTTTCATCTCGGACAAAATGAGCAACTGTTAATCTTTAATTAAATGTATTGCCCTTCAGGATGTGTGTTATACAGGGTTATTAGAAGGAAATAGAAAAGTAGAAAATTCTTGTATAATTTCAAAATATATGACCACTAACAGGTGGCGTTTTCTTCCTTTGTCCTTCTTGTTTTGTGGGATCACCAGAAGCTGATCTACAGATGTGGGATGAGGACAGGAAGAAAACAGACATGGTTGAATTTTGGCAAATTATAACTTTGTTTTATGTTGCAAGGAATCTAATAAATTAAAAATTTCAGAAGATGTTTCTACCTATGTTCTTCTGTGTAGATTTAGCATGTTTACAAGAAGTTGATTTGTGAATTTCAGCCCTTTTCAATAATGCTTCTCACACTGAAGTCAAAGTAGATCTACAGGGAAATCTGTAGTCCTATGATGAGAAATTACTAAAGTGCCCATTGTGTCTTGCATTAAAAAAATGGATTTTTCCTTTATTTTTGTTTAGTTTCCTTTTTTTGGCAGCAATTTCATTTTTTCTTGGCTTCCTCATCTTTTGTGTCTTGCTTTGTATTTCAGTTTAAAACTGAATTTCTAGGCATAAATTTGATTCATTCTCTAATCTAGCTGTATTTTTTTTTTTTNTCCATAAAACTACACAGTATCTCTTCTGAGGAATCAAGCCTGGTGTGTTGTAAAGAGCAGTATAAAACAGATACAATTTTATCTCTTCAAACTCTTAACAAATATTAAATAATTGAGCCTTGCTGTTCTGCAGGTTTTATAAGTTTTATTGCCTTATTTTCCAGAGGAAAAAGGAACCCAATCATAGATACAAAGATAGCGCTTTTAAAAACTGTCTCTATTCCTTTCATCTGAAGATCATGCTGTTTGATGTGGAGTGACACTTAGTGTCCACTTTTTGCCTCATGTAATGGTCATCGAAGTCCATGAGCAATCATATGCTTTGGTGAGAATTGAGAGCATCTTTTTCCTCTTGTCTTGAGGAAGAACAGAGGAATAATACGGAGTTTTCTACTCTTGTTCTTTTCTTTTTTTATTACAGTTTGATCTTTAGAGGAGTCTCATGACCTTGACAGTAGAGAATACTGGGGAGATACCCTCTTGCACAGTGGTTTTTTGATGTATTTATCAAATTTTTGAAATATTTGTGTAAACTCAGCAAAAATTACAGTCTTGCTAATGGAGCAGAACCCCGCAGAGCCGATGTTGGTGACACACTTCCATGCTTCACACAGCTGAAGAAGAGGAAGAATAGAGTTAATGCAGCTTCAAATAAAAAATATTTTTAAAGTTATTCTGGTTTTTAAATTTGCAAAGGAAATGCAGAATGTTCTAAGTTTTAAAGCCATTTTATCTGCAGTTCTTAAAATAACCCAGAAGAGGAAAAAACCTCTGGTAGTAGATATTTCTCAAAGTTCCTAGTTGTGAGATAGACAGTGCATATAGCTGAGAACAGTAAACAAACCATTTGCTGGGCATAATCTAGAAAATCCTCTTTGCCTTTCTTTATGCAGGCTTCTGGTTGTCTACATGACTTGTTGTTGTCTTTTAGCATGTTTATGACTTACTATCCTTTTTCCAAAACTAAGTTAAAGGCAAGTGTAGTCTTACATCATTTACCAAATACCTGTTAAACCTGAGGACGTAATTTGATTGCATTTTCTTTACTTTTTCATACTATTTCAAGGAGAGTTCGTGACATCTTGACAGTCTCAGTTTATTGCTATTAACATTAGCATACATCATCTACTTGGTATCAAAGATGGGAGAGGGCTTTTAGTTTGTCACTCATGTTTTTCTGCAGAGAGGAGAAGCTATATTAGGCTTAGTTTTCTTCTTCTACTGCAGTGTAGTTTGCAAATCTTTAAAATGTACTTTCTCCCTGCTGCTGCATTTGTGTATGTCTAGTGCTTTAAGCATGAAAAGAGCAATGGCAAATGGGTATGGAAGATGCTTTTACAGAAGTGCATGTGGGCTCTTCTTCAGAACTGCCCTGTTGTTCTTCAGGTTTCATTTAAAACTGAAGCTCATATCTGTTTCTTGGGGTAGCTTAGGAAAAATCTTGAGTGTGGACTAGCTCCAAGCACGTACAATTACATCTGCAAGTGTTTGAAAAGTACTTTTGAAATAGCCCTGTCAAGTGCAGGCCCACTTATCAAAATGGCTTTACTGAGATGCCAGTGATACACTTTGGTGGAAGTGGTGAAACAGCTTACAATGTTTATCATAATGTTGAAAGCATTTATGAAATGTAAAAAGGCTGTCTTGAGTGGGGGAGTTGCTGCTCTAAAATTTTTGTGTTTGTGAAGGAGAGGCCAAACCAAATTCCTCAGAGGACTGAATGGAAATTGGTGAAGGAGAACTAATCTGAGGAAGCTCAGTACAGCCTGGTAAGCAGAGAAAATCTCATTTTAAGTGATTACTGAAAGAGGAAGCCTATTTTTGGTGCTTTGAGTTGGGTGAGTGTANTAAAGTTATTCTGGTTTTTAAATTTGCAAAGGAAATGCAGAATGTTCTAAGTTTTAAAGCCATTTTATCTGCAGTTCTTAAAATAACCCAGAAGAGGAAAAAACCTCTGGTAGTAGATATTTCTCAAAGTTCCTAGTTGTGAGATAGACAGTGCATATAGCTGAGAACAGTAAACAAACCATTTGCTGGGCATAATCTAGAAAATCCTCTTTGCCTTTCTTTATGCAGGCTTCTGGTTGTCTACATGACTTGTTGTTGTCTTTTAGCATGTTTATGACTTACTATCCTTTTTCCAAAACTAAGTTAAAGGCAAGTGTAGTCTTACATCATTTACCAAATACCTGTTAAACCTGAGGACGTAATTTGATTGCATTTTCTTTACTTTTTCATACTATTTCAAGGAGAGTTCGTGACATCTTGACAGTCTCAGTTTATTGCTATTAACATTAGCATACATCATCTACTTGGTATCAAAGATGGGAGAGGGCTTTTAGTTTGTCACTCATGTTTTTCTGCAGAGAGGAGAAGCTATATTAGGCTTAGTTTTCTTCTTCTACTGCAGTGTAGTTTGCAAATCTTTAAAATGTACTTTCTCCCTGCTGCTGCATTTGTGTATGTCTAGTGCTTTAAGCATGAAAAGAGCAATGGCAAATGGGTATGGAAGATGCTTTTACAGAAGTGCATGTGGGCTCTTCTTCAGAACTGCCCTGTTGTTCTTCAGGTTTCATTTAAAACTGAAGCTCATATCTGTTTCTTGGGGTAGCTTAGGAAAAATCTTGAGTGTGGACTAGCTCCAAGCACGTACAATTACATCTGCAAGTGTTTGAAAAGTACTTTTGAAATAGCCCTGTCAAGTGCAGGCCCACTTATCAAAATGGCTTTACTGAGATGCCAGTGATACACTTTGGTGGAAGTGGTGAAACAGCTTACAATGTTTATCATAATGTTGAAAGCATTTATGAAATGTAAAAAGGCTGTCTTGAGTGGGGGAGTTGCTGCTCTAAAATTTTTGTGTTTGTGAAGGAGAGGCCAAACCAAATTCCTCAGAGGACTGAATGGAAATTGGTGAAGGAGAACTAATCTGAGGAAGCTCAGTACAGCCTGGTAAGCAGAGAAAATCTCATTTTAAGTGATTACTGAAAGAGGAAGCCTATTTTTGGTGCTTTGAGTTGGGTGAGTGTAGAAGTGAGCTAGTTTCTGTTTCCTCATGTGGACTTTACTTTTGGTGTGACTACTCAGTTTTGTATAAAAGTAAAAGCTGTACATATGACTAATTAGTGTCACAGCCTCACAGCTCTTGGCAAAATAAAGTTTTCAAAATAGTTAAGTGCTTTCGTGTTTACTTCAGGTGACATAGATTTGGGTTTATGATCTAAAACACACTGAGCTTTTAAATCCTCTCAGCTGCATAGATGCAAACTCCACTAATCCCAAAGAAAAATGTGTTCTGCTATTCATTAAATGCAGATGAGATTCCTTTTTTTAGTAAGCACATAAGCAGATGCCTAAATTTAGGAACATGTGCAGTTACAATCAGTGGAATATTCTGAGTCTTTTTATCTCCTTTCCTGCGCTGGAACTCACTGTGCTGTGTCTTTGAGAGGTCTCTGGCCCAGAGCTGTACTGTGGAACCTGGTTTATTCTGTTGCCTTTGCAGAGTGCTCTGTATATGTAGATTTTATCGACTGCACGTCTGTACCCTTCAAGCTTGCTTTGCAAACCTTTCCATACTTGCTAAGAACTGAGGAATGCTAGTGCCTAGTATATTCAAGTTTTTGTTCAACTGTGTTGACAGGAGGATGTAATGAAAAAGTATTTTCA
Organism: Scopus umbretta; assembly: GCA_013400535.1. Taxonomy (NCBI): domain Eukaryota; kingdom Metazoa; phylum Chordata; class Aves; order Pelecaniformes; family Scopidae; genus Scopus; species Scopus umbretta. The sequence continues at coordinate 8,435 of VZTL01011992.1, forward strand.
TTATTTTAGTAACTGTGCTGGGAGGAATTGGTTGGGTGCTACCAGGGGAGAGGAGATGGGAGGAAGCTGGAAGTCAGCCTGGGATGGCCGCTTCTTTCCCTGCCTCCCTGCCTGCTCAGTCCTGGGAGTCCAGCTGGAGGGTCCGTGGGCTTGCTACTGCTTCTCCTCCTCCTTTTCCAAATCCACTGTTCTCCTTCTCTCAGAGAACCTCTGCTTGCCCTTTTGGCTTGCTGGGAAGAAGAGGGGAGAAGAAAGGGCCAGGATGGGGTCGGGTCAGGAAGCTAGAGGAGAGTCTTGGGCAGGAGCAATAGTTGCAGTAGCCTGTCAACATACAGTGGGCCATTGGTGGAGAAAGTCATCCCCTTCTTTTTGAATATGTGAAGTAGGTGGTCTGCCACCCCAGGCAGCTATCTCCTTTATTTACAGTTTAAGCTGTCCTTAAAGCACTGTAATTAAACAAAACAAACAAACAAACAAATCACAATACCAAAGCTTGTTTATCATCTAAATTTTATCTTAGTTCTAAATACAAAATAAGCTGGATTTTAAAACAATCTTTACACTTGTTAACCATTCTACCAATAATAATAAAATTCCCTATTGGTAAAATGCAGTTCTTTTGGTGGAACAGAAGTTCCACAATGTGCAAGAAGGGATCAAAGCAAGTTGGGAAAACATGAAAAGGCAGTCAGTGCCAGTTGCAGGAAGACTTTCAGCATGGAGAGTTTTTGTTGTGTTGGAATTTGCTCAGGGCATTACATGACCAACATGTCAGCTCCTCAACAGAGAAGGAGGTACGGATTTTAATGGGCATGGGAATTAATTAAAGTTCTAAATAATATATCAGGCCTCAACATTGATCATTTGACCCAGAAGAAATAGTTGTGTATATTAAATGTGAAGTATCTACAGAATCTGAATGTCACCTTTGAAATGAGAATTTGAGAGGGCTCTGTTTCCACTGCTTGCTCGTCCTAGAGTGGTCAGTGATGACGTTTCCACTATCTCCTGTGACAGTGGCGATTGCAGAGGAATAAAGATGTGAAACCGCTGCCTCAGTACTGTATGAGAGGTCCCCTTCCATCCAGTGGCAAAAATGGTGTGCATGTTGAGCAAAAATCTTTATAGCTTTAATCCAATGACCAGTGCTTAGTTACTGGTCTTACCCAAGAATGTTTGATTAATGCTATCTGACCCAGGATTAATCCTATCTGACTGAGGTAAATCTCAAAAAAACAAAACAGAGTTCCCCAATAATTCAGTTGTGTTACATCCATTTACAAAAAAAAAAAAAAAACAGCTTGTAGTTGCATAATACTAGGCCTCTCATAAGTGATCTCCTGTGTTTCCACTTACTTGTTCCATGGTAATAAGGAAGTGAGGAAAGTTGGTTTTAGAAATTCAGCTTTGTTACTCAGTAGCAAGTAGAAGCAGTCTCTATTTCTGGCACCTCTCTGGTTCCTGGATGCAACCTGGTCTCTCATCTGTGAATTGCTGTTGTCTTCCACTCCTGCCTGGAAAAAATATGCAGTGTAACCAACTTATCTAATAAAAAACTGTTAGGCATGCATGAGGTTGTGGGGATAGAAGTCGTTTGTTCAAGTTCTCCTGAAGGTGCCAAAGTCAGTAAAACTTCTTCTATGTGAAGTAACTGAACATTGGGCTGTTCTGTAAAATTACAATTTAATTTGTACATTCTTTTCTTTTTATTTGTACAGCACTCACTATAATGAAATTTGATGGGAATTTTGCAAAATATTATTACAAATAACTAAAAAGTGGCAATTATGTGTGACAGTATGCTGACTTTTTGGTCCAAGACAGGAAACATGTTAGGCCAGTGCCATAACTCTCACAAAACAACAGACACTAGAGATGATGAGCTTAAAATGGTTATAGCACTTTAGTTGACAGTCTGATCTAATCAATGTTGCAGGGGTTTTTTTCCTGCTAACCAGAACCATGACTTGGAATGAGACTATCATTCTGCTTATCTGAAAAGTTAGAGTGGTACTTGTGCCTGTCTCATTCCTCCATTTCCATTATGGGTACCACTATCAGTTCGTGGCAGTTGCACTGCAGTCTGTAATGCTGAGATTTGTGTATCACAAACTGAAATAAGGTCACCAAATTAATTCTCAGGCAGTTTTTGGCAAATAATTATTGTATCATTAGACTATTATTCAAAAATTGTTGCATGTTTGCTTACAGGTTAAATTTAAGTTAGTGCTTTAAGTACAGAATTTTTTGAAATGAGAAGAATAATTTTGCAGTTTAAAATGTGTTTCTTGTAATGAAGACAACAGTAGTCCTTTAAGTGATAGTCAATAAATAATTTTTCTGACCACCCTTTATCTTGAAGGCCTGTAGTTAAGCAATTATGTGTTACTTTAAATGAACTGATGCTTTTTAAAAATCTAGTTCCCAAGTATGAGCGACTTAGAGAGGTATTCCTCTGGAAAATCTTAAAAATGTATTTTAGAAAGTTTGAAGATTTGGAACTTAGTACTCCTGAGTCTTCAGTATCCTTATAGTGTACTTTTTGAAAATCAGCCTTTTACCCGTTTGAAAAGATGAAATTTGTCTCTGTCAAAGTATTGGTGTCAAGGGATACAGAAATCCTTCAAAGTGCAGTATTGGTACCTGTCAGAGAGCTCTGTGTCTTCACCTGATAAATATTATCAGAGGAAATTGATTGTACTTGGAAATACATATTCCATTTGATAATCTCTTTCCAGTAAGTCAAAAGCCTTTACCCTAGGGTCCAGGTTGTCCAGGCTTGTAGTAACTTTATGTTAACTTCGCCAGAATGATGCAGGGGCCTCTCTGGCCCGATTCATATCCATGGCACAGTTATGGCTAGAGGGGAATTTAAGAGGCTAGTAGTGAGAAGATATCTAGTAGAAACAACAATGGCCAGGATTTATAGTTTTCAGGTCAGAATAAGCTAGTTCTAATGTATACAGGGGAAACAGAAAGTTCTTGCCAAGACCTTGTTCCTATAAAGTGTTATTGCATGCACCTACGCAATATAGTTTAGCATTTCCTTGATGATCTAATAATAATAATAATTTTGTTTTTCTCCTATATGTTTTCTTACCCTTAGGAAATAACCACTGTAATAGAATTTGCTGGTTAATTAGCAATTTATAAGTTTGCTATTTGCAGTTCTGAGAGCTCTTTAATAAGTTCTTAAGAAGTCTTAAAAAGTTCGGATTTCTCTTAGAAGACAAATTTTCCTGTTTCTTACGCTGCCCTCTAGCGCTGAGCACATTTTGAGAGTCACCTTCAAACATCTTTCTTCAGTGTAAAGTAACTTCTGTGCAATGACTTTTTGGGCACTGTTAGGTTATCAAAGTCTGCCAAGGCAGGAATCGTCCAACTTCTCTACATGAACGTCTGTTCTTTTTGGGTGAACATGCTCACACATACATTATGTAGAACAGGCAGAGTTTTGTACGAATGAGACAAACATCCAGTTGTCAAAACATAAAAGCTGCCTATGTTTGCAGCCTGACATCTCCACCAATCAACAACTGAATAAAATGAAATTCAGGACACATAATAACCCAGGTAAGTAGAAGGCCTTGCAGTGTTCTGTACCAGTGACCTGCAGCCTTCTGGGACCACTGGCTTCCCCTGTGTCTCTTCCTTGGGAGAAGCATCTGGATCTCTTACATTTGCAAGTGCCTTCATCCTGAGCAACATGAAGCCGAGTCTTAGGTGACTCTTTAGCAGAAGTGAGCTGCCTTCTGACATTTTCATGAGTTGAATTGTCACTGCAGTGACTCACATTCTCTTGCGCTCTACCTGCATTACTTGGAAACCAAACTTGCTGTATCCAGGCTATCCATTTGCTGTATAAGAACTTGAATTGCTGTCATTTGCTTTCAGTCAGTACACAATAGCGTCCCTTATTTAGTATCTTGCAATGTATTAACTCAATCCATTATTTCAGATCGGAGAAGACTTGATAATATGAACTTCTTAATTTGAACTCAGGGTTCTCCTGGATCTTTCTATCACCAAACATCTAGTATATCCTGATATTTCTGATAAGAAGTGCCTGAAAGGAAAGGACAAATCAGTACATTATTGAGAATGTGTGGCACAATTAACTTAATCCCTTTATAAGCATGTATTTGATAAATAGTTAGCTCTCCACAGTCTTGTCTAGTGAACAGTTAGTGGGAAAATCTAGGTGATATGAATACAGGGGTGAATGCTGTGGCACCCCTGCCCCGAGGAGCCACTCAGGCTCTCTGCGTAGCGTTTGTGTCAGTGTGGCCCCAGGGGAGACCCAGCTGGATCTGTCCCAGGCTTCCCGAGCGTGCAGGGGGCTATATGGCCAAAAAGGAAAGAGGAAGAAAAAAGACAGAGCACTTCGGTGTGAGTGTGAATCTGGGTAAAGATTCCAAACAGCAATCTGGCTCTTAGTTTATATCTACTTGTGCCATTCATATGGGGAAAATGTAGTCTGACGTTTATGTTTCTAGAACTTGTAAGTGACTTCAGGGAGAGAAAGGGCTTCTGCTAAGAAGCAGAACCAGACTGAATTTCCACCTTAATACACACAGTAAGCATGGGATTATTTCTCAGAAAAAAAAATCAAATCTCTCCAAGAGATTTTGGTTTTTTAGAAACAAAAGAAAATAAATGTTATCAGCAGTCTTGTAGCTTACCATTATGTATGTGTATTGGCCGCACTAAAATGCAATAGGGGTAGCATATCAATTAATAATAATAAATTGTCTTTCAAGTTCTTGAAGATGTCAAAAATTTCTTGAGAGAGAGAGTTTTTGGCATTTTGTTCTATATGTGCTGTCATATACAGTTTAATCTTTAAAGTTTCGTACTGATTGTATACTATTTGCAGTGTTATCATGGCTTCTTGACAGTTAGCTTTTCAAGAAAGGATCACCTTTTTTGGGGGTTGGTTTTTTTCAATGCCTTGTCTGTCTGATCTGTCCAGTGTTGACACTAACTACAGAGTGTGCTGGAATATGCAAAGACTGGATATTGAGTTGAATCCTTGCAGGGTGGTTGTATATGTAGTTTGGATCAGATTTTCTTTTTTTCTTTTTTTTTT
>VZTL01011992.1:13539-27055 GCA_013400535.1 Scopus umbretta
TTTTTTTTTTTTTTTTTTTTAAGATTAGGGCTTTGCTGAGCTTTGTACTCTGTACAGACAGAGTCTGACAAGCTCTGTCAGTCTCTTTGACGAACCCTGGCAACTTCAGTATGATTTGCTGAACTCTAAGTAAGCAGTGGTAGCAGAATTTAACCCACTTAGATACTTCATTTTTTCTTAGGTACACTTCCATTAAAGTCAGTTTTTTGGGAACAAAACTAGATGCTGACAAGGGGAGTTAACTTGAATGTTCAAAACAATTAAATTAACTTTTCAGTACAAAACAATATTAATGTTGACACCTTGTCAGCAATACTGTGATTTTTTTGGGGGGTGAGAGAATATGTAAAATAACCTTTCTGTGGGAAGCTCTGTCACTGTTACTGTAAATTTAGATTTTTGTCTTCTGAGTATACTTTTCTCCATGGCTGATGCAGTGCTGCATCTTGGTGAGCTGCTTCTGCTCTCACTTGTCGGTGTTTTCATTTCAGAGGTTCATTCATCTGATAGAGGATTTATAGCAGTGTCCTGCATGGGATCAGTCTTCCAAGACAGGAATCGTCGGACTGTAATTATTAAGGATGTTGATAATGTGTTTACATCAATTACAATAGACGTTGAAAGTGGGACCTTCCTCTGTGTATCTTCCTGTGTGACAAAATTTAGGTAAAGTTTTCACACTTCTAGAAACTATATCAAGGCTCTATGACCCAATGCAAGTCTGTGCTTTTTACCTGCCTTGTAGAATAGCCTCTGGTGAGAGGGTATAGAGGATATAGATTGGCTAACAGATGAAAGGCACATATAGAGGAAAAGGATGAAAGGATCATTCCTTCCACAGAAAGCTGAAATGCTACTGCCTGCAGGAAGTCGAATATAGATTTCTTGAGTGCTGGGAGCCAGAGTCTGAGGCCATTAGGACTATAAAAATGTTGGTACTTAAAATCCTGAAACAAGTCCCGAAGTACCAGCAGAGACAATCTTAACACCTAAAGGTGCTGTGAGCCTCTTCATTGTTGTCTCAAGAATCTGAAGGCTGCTGAAATTGTGTGAGAAAGTCAGTTCAGTTTCTTCAAACTATGGCACTCTTTCATAAACGCATTTACTAGTTTATCCTGACTTCCCAAGAATCTGGCTGCTGAACTTCAGAGAGACCTGAGGTTTATTTTGTCTTTAGCAGTAGTCTACTTAGATTCGTATCATGAGTCCACCTTGTAAAGTAAGGCATGGTTATTGCATTACCTCTTCAATCATTGCATGCTCCTTCCTTTCTAGGCTGGTAAATCAAAGTGTCAAGCACTGGAGAACTCAGAAGGGCAAATGATCAAAGCCTTTCTGCCTACATCCTGGCATCATTTCTAACTCCTTTTTCTTTTGTGGGCAACCTGTTGCACCTGAGCGTGTGTAGTTTTGCTCAATTATTGATGCCTTCTGCATGTCTTTAGCTGACATAGGGGTGTTTTTGCAGATAGGATATTTTTGCTGACTTACTGTTTATCCCTTCTTGTTACTGGCACTTAGTGAAATCAGCATATAAGGTTACACTGCAGATTTTGTAAAGCACTTCTGGTACCATAGAAGGCATTTTCACAATGGTAAAGCTTTGATATGAAACATTGCCACTTTTGTGAGTAGGCCTGCAGACAAATGAGGGGTAGAACCAAAACAAACTTTATAGACTAGTAAGAACAAAGTGTCTGAATCTGTGTCTGCAGCTATTTTTGCAGCCCTTTTCTGGCTTGATCCTTTCTCTTAATTGTAAACCTGTTCATGGTAACCTTTCTTAGGAAGAAAAGTTGAAAGGTGAATGAAGCTGGAAAAAATGAGTATTTCTTAATGAGCTTGAAAGGTTTTAATGGAGATAGAGCTAATGATGTCAGTGTGCTTTTCTGTTGCAGCTGGCTATTTTGTTAGTCCCTGTGCATGTAAATGAGGTTTTTTACAAGACTTACCAGTTCATTGTGCAGAACCATATTAAGTTAGTTACCATAGTGTAACTATGTTACCAGAATTTCCCAGTTGTCATTAGGGATGAGCCTTTTCTGCTGCCATTTTCTGTAGCATATTTTGATCCAGGTTCTTTACTTCAAGGCTTTGTGGTACTATCTGTAATAATAGCTAAGGAGGCTGTTCTTACATAACAAAACCTCAAGGAGAGACAGGCACGAGATATAATGAAATCACGACAGAGTCAGTTTAGCATCAGTCATAAACTGGAGAAAAGTTATGCAATGTACAGCTTAGGAAAACAAACAAGAGAAAAAATGAAAGGGGAAAAAAGTGTATTACTGGCAGCAGTTGGTGGTCCCAATTAAGCAGCACAGAGGAGGATAAAGCAGAAGCAGTGTACTGACTTGTGAAGTAGTGAACTCTTGCTGTTCACGGCTGTCTTTATGACCTCTTCTCTAAACCAAGTAGTTGTTAACTGCAGATGCATATTGGAAGAGAGGACAACTGATTTGTTTTAAAGCTTAAAGACTTCCGTAGATGGATCATGATACAATACAAACAGCCACAATGCCTATTATAGATTTAGATGCTAAATTGCTTTAAAAATTATTCCTTATAGATGCTTCAGTGTCCTTGTGCCTCAGGTACCACTGAAATTAGATTAAACAAGACAATATTCCTTATTTTACTTGCTAAGTGCCAGCTGTTAATGTCGTTACATGAGTTTACAAACTTAATAGTTAAGGCCATTGGGAACTTGAAGCAGCCACTGATGTTCTTATGGTCTTTCTTAAATCTTGATAAAGAAATATGGATGGGCAGGATCAGCACTTGCATGGCAGATATGCAAGAAAGAAGTTGATGCAACATGAAATTATGCTGGTGATAAAACTGAAGACAGTCTTTCAAGAAAGGTCACTGATAAACCTTTGCATAGCTGATGCAATCAGTTAGAGGTGCCATTCATGGTTCTGAAACAGAGATATGCATTTGTTGGGTAGAAAATATCCCCATGTAATTAAATAATTACATTATGAAAATTGTAATTAAATAATTCTATTTTGCCAAGATGCTTGAAGACTACTACAGTTACAGTTGGGTACAATAGTCTTCATTTCTTTCCTTTCACAACTTAAGAATGCTGTTGTAAATTAAGTAGTTGTCCTGTACTACCCTGGAAATAATTGCATTTTCATGGTGGGTGGAACGATTCCTGTGCCATTATTGGCTATTATCAAATGATGCTATAAATATACTTGATGGCAATCAAGAAAATCCTTTCCTGAATTCCTTACTGTCTGATCAGTTTTCTTATCCTGGTGTTCTTTGAATACCGGTTGTATGAGTTGCCTTACAAAAACTGGCAGAGACAAATATGTATTGAGAAAAACTAACAAAGTAAGCATAGGTTATAAATAGGTAACAAATGAAGGAAGGGAGAGGAAGGAAAGGGATACACTGGTACATTACAGCAGTTGAAATCAGTAAAAGGAAATGAGTAACTTTTGATGGGGTAGGGTCTGTCTTTTCTTGTTGCCGTTCCTTACTAATAATGAGGGATAGACGTTTTGTTGTCTGTTTGTTTGCTGCTTGGTTGTACACCCTCTGAAGAAAGTGAGTATTTAATTTATTATCAATTAACTCAAACATTTAATTGATAACGGGGGTATTAGGAAACAAAGACAACATGGGGCACCTGGTGATCTTCTGACCTCGGTCTTCTCTCATTTCCTGGTTTCCTCTGTTGTTCTGTTTGCTGCTCCCTTGTATCCTTGTTCCCTCTTCCTTGTCATTTTCTGCCATTTCTTAAATATTTTTTCACAGAAGTGCCACCAGCTTCACTAATGGGCTCAGCTTTGGCCAGCAGTGAGTCTGTTGGGGAAGTGGCTAAGCCTGACACAGGGCAGCACCTGACCTCCTCCCACAGAGGCCGCTCCTGCAGTCCCTCCGCTACCCCAGCCTTGCTATTTCTACCCACTACACTAGAAAAGGCTGTTGAAACCTCTGTGTGTGTGTCTATTTCATTACAAGGGCAGTGTTAATGCAAGTTCATTCAAGCTTCAATTACCGTAAAATATCTTTTATTACTAGGAGAGAGTTGGTTTCGTGTTGTGTACAATCTGGATTTCAGCAGTGTCTTCTGATTTGGTGTCTCTGACATTCTATATAATAAGCCATAGAAAGACAAGAGTGAATTTCTGTCTTGGAGGCTGCAGTCAGTGGGATCAGATGAAGCAATAGGTTTTATATTTTATATGAAAAGTTAATGTAGAGAAGACCCTATGTTAACATTTGCAGCGATGGGCTGCAGGTGGTAAGCTTTCTTCCCACAGGAAAAATGGAACTGATCTTTCCTTTTTAGTAATAACTGAATAGATAAATGTGCCTACCTTAGTATTGCTTCAGGCAGTACTACTTACTGGCTCACCTTTGAACCTTAGCTTCCCATGACCATTCTGCAGTTGTAGAAGCAAGTGGTAAGAAGAACTGGCTGTGAGACTTAAGGCCAAGATCTGTTTTCAGAGACTAAGGCATCAAATACGCCTGTTGACTATTCAAAAGGCAGCTGATGGTCTTATAATAATTGTTTTTATTTCTTGTGAGAGACTGCCTGAATAAAGTCACTTCCCCTAAGGGTTTTCAGCCAAATAAAGGGAAGAAAGACTTTGTCATCAGAGATGTGTGCTTAATTCTGTTGATTGGAATTGTAATTGAAAGTTCTTGCTAATGCTTTTTGCCTGTAAAACAACATATTGAAATAACATGTTTGCTTAGTGTACAAAAAATGGCTGCATTTGGCAAGAGGTTTGTTAGAGCCTGTAAGCTAAATTCACAGATATCTGTTGCTGGAAAATCTTAGTCTTGCAGGTACAATCTAGATTACCGAGTGCTTTCTCAATCAGAAAACAGCAACAGATTCATAGATCACTTCAGGAAACACAGGACCTTCTGAAATGATCTGAATTTATCAAGCTTTCTTAATTTCCACTGCTGAGTTGTATGCAAATTCACAAGCTGCACTCTATCACATTTGTCTGTGTGGTAGCAGGGCCTGTCAGACTAGTTTCCTCATTTGATTGACAGTTTAGTATGTTTTTCATCTTTAGAAGAATTGGAGCCGATTTCAGGATTCAGGCTGGGAGGTACTACTTCAACAAGTAAAGAAACATTACATATTTACAGAGGTTGGAATGTAATACAGGGAAGCAAGTGTCGTTATTTTCCTGTCATTAGTGTCAGGGGAAAAAGGAAAACATCTTGAATGAATCAAACAACTTAATCTTCTCAGTTTATGTTTTTTCATTTTGGGTTGTCTTTAGTAAGAGATCAAAAAATGTGCTTCTTGGCATTCTTTGGGAGTCATGATTCTGGTGGTATATACCAGAAGCGCATAAACTTCTCTTTAGGAGTTTCCATACAGCTAGCTTAAGCCAGCTGTCGGGTCTGTATGTGACTGTGTAGGTACTGAGGAGGACTTTGGACACAGTTGAAGTTTTTGCCTGTTGGACACATTTGAAGACTTTCCAAAGGTTCGCTTTTATTTTCATAAGGCTCTGTGTGACCAAACAGTTATGGTTTGTGAGTGCAGCTCTTCAGAAATTAGCGTTTTTATTTAGTTGGTTAGTTGTTAATGGCTATGGAGACCATTCATAAATAACTAGGTCTTCCAGAAAATGAAGACTTTTTTTTTTCTTTGTGAGTCACTAGTTTATGATGACAAATTGGGGTCAAGTAAGGCATTTGATCTTTCTTTATTAGTGTACTGTATGTTATGAAATGTTTACAGAGAGAGGGGGTTCTCTGGCTTAGATTGTGTGGTCACCCGAGTAAAGACTGAAGAGCTGGTTGGAGGGGTGAGACAGTGCTGTTACAGAGCACCTTACAGGTCACCTTGAACAGACTTCTTGAGCAACTAAATATTGAGAATGAATGCTGTGATTTCATTGTACTGGAACTCTTCTTTAAGTTCTAGGTGTATCATTTCCCATCTTCTCTATTTCTTATAGCAGCCAGAGATGTGGCCTCATTGAACAAAAGCATTTTGTAATAACACAAATATTACAAAGTGATAATCCCAGTAGCATCATTACACACACCTAAATACAGATGACAAATTCAGATGGGCTGTATTGGTAAACTGAACCATAAAATTATTCTGTGACTGCAACTAGTTTGGTTTTTAAACATGGATGCCAAGTGCAGTGAATTTTTTCTCTCTGTCGAATCTGTAGTTTCAAAGAACTTACTTTATATACAGACCTCTGCAGCCATTTTGTGTGTTCTGTACAGACTCTCTCTTCTCTTCCTTTGTCTTTGTTTTTCCCCTTCAAAACTTTAATCTTTTTCTAGCAACATAACTCAGCCTGAAATTAAATAGTTCATCTTTGTATATAAAAACAAAATAACGTTCTTGTTGTCTGATAAGAATCCTTTTGAAATTTAATTCGTTTAGATTTATCAGTCCTGGCCTTTAGTCTGATTTTGATGACAAAGAATTGTTTTTAACTAACTGTATTTTGAATATTGAATTTTGAGCCTTAGGTGCTAATAGTTACACTGCCACAAGAGGTATGTGAGGTCATGTTATGTGAAGACTTACAGGCTGCTGTAAGCCGGCAGCATGTGCTGTTCTGTGTGGTGTTCTCCCTAAAGTTATGCTTTTTAAAGTAACGTACCCTAGAGCCTGTTAGAATCAAAGTCTAAAACTGATTCTTTCTGTCTCTTGTAGAAGCTCCACCAAAACTGGAAGAAAATCCTGCCGAAGCATTCACTGACTCATCTCTCTTTGCTCACTGGGGCCAGGATCTCAGTCCTGAAAACAGACGTATCGCACTTAAACAATTCCAGTATTATGGCTACAACGCTTACCTGAGCGACCGCTTGCCACTGGACAGGCCCCTGCCTGACCTCAGGCCTAATGGGTAAGTGCTGTAGTTCAACCTAGCATTGTAGGTCCTGAATTGTAGGGTGTCTGTTAGCTCTTTTTCACCTGGAAGTCTTGTGTTTTGTGTGATCACGTAGAAGGTAGGTTACATACAGTAGCCAGAATGAGTAATTTCTATCAAATACATGAAGGCTGGAAGTTCCAAATATCTCCTGAAACACTGGAGTGCCTGAAGTAAGTCCTATTAAAATCCATTAAAAGTTCCCCAAGATCCTTTAGAACCTTAATCTCACCTGCAATTTATATTAGATAGCAAGTGTTCTACTGCTGAAAGAATAACCTTTTTATGTAAAATTTCAGTGTTATCACAAGATCTGACTAAGATAGGAAGAAAATAAGAACTGCTCTTTTTGAAAGCCCAGAACTGTCTGATAAAGATCAGTAAGCAGGTGAAAATGTTGAGCTCTAGTGGTGAAATACACAATTTAGTCAAGCAGTGTGTACCAGCTTGGAACCTCCTTTTCTGGACTGTTCTCTGCTGGGAAGCATGCATGTCAGGCAGGGTAAATACGTCCACTGTTATTCCACAATGGCTTGGTGAGATGGATGGGACCAAGGGAGCGAACAACCTTCCTTTAGTGCATTTGAGACCTGTTCTAGTAGGACCATTCAGAGACAGTTAATGCTCAACTTTTTTGCAGCCTTGGTGATACATTTAATCCTTTGAACAAACAGCAGCTCAGGGAACGGGGAAGTGGGTGGATGGAAAATTGCTTTTTTGCAGCTCATTAAAAAAAAAAAAAAAATCTTTAAAATAAACAGCATGTGTACTTACTGAATTGAACCAGTAACCAAGATGTGAAAGACTTCTTAGTTCCTTGCCAATTCCAAAAGCAATCCAGATGTGATCTTACTCACTTACTTTAACCAAATGTTTTAATAACTGAAGCAGTAAGCAGTACATTTTATCCTGTATTAAGTTGTCTGATATTAATGGAAAGATATGAACACCATTCCAGGCAACAGTTTAGCAATTTTAAATATATTTATGCTATATATTGTTATATATCACATTTTAGGAATGTTTATGTTGTGGATTTGCTGAAATAATGACTTTAAGGAAATCAAGGTCCATACAATTATATTTGTATTTTGGTTAAATCAGTTTAATGCTGTCTGTAGGGACAATATTTTTTTTTTAATTTAATAAACTAATTTAGAGGAAAAATAAATCTTCTGTTACTAAGAAGACATCAATGACAGAAATGTATCTGTTCTTATACCTCTTTTGAAAGGACTCTCCTGAATGATTTCAATTTAAATTTTTTATAACTATGGGTTTTAAAAATTAAAAAGACAGAGAAAATGAATGTTACTGTAGCTGAAAGAAATAAATTAGGGTTGGGATTTTAAAAGAAACTCCAGTTAGGAACAAATCATGATCCTAATTTCTGTGAGATTTTTGCTCCTTAGTTAACTGTCTGCCAGAAACATGTTAGATGTTACAATATGTTTATAGATGCATGCATACAAAATAATGGCTTAGTAATGGTAGCTCAGGAAGATTCCGCTCCCATCATGGTTCAGGAGCAAGTAGGTAATCTGACACTGTCATGGAGACTGCGTTAATCAACTATGCTGGGTCTTAGTTAGTTGTGGTATTCCTGTTCTAATTAAAATTCAGGAAAGGACAGATAGACAGAGGTACCACAATAGCTCTGGACAGAGTAAGCCTAGGTCTAACCAAGCTCATTAGCCTGAATTTAGCAGTGGTTCTGCAAGAGTCAGCGTGACACTGGAATCCCAGCAAAGACTTGTGGGCAGGTAGCTAAAGGAATGGAGTTTGTATAGATATGTCTGGGCTCAGTTGTGGTCTATCATCTGTATTCATAACCTATCATATAAAGTACAGGAAGTTGGAAAGACAATACATGTATAACCGAAGTTTAATGTAATGCATATACGGTTGGCCTCAGTTGAGACTGGAAGAATTCAGTGATATGCCAAGAGTGTGTGGTGTTAGTAGCCCCTTTTATATCACACTGGTATGACTCAGCCTTGACCACCTTTCTGCCTGCAGTGCTCTGAGAATTCACATAAAAATAACTTAGCAGAGGAGCTCAGCTTCTTTGCAAGGTTCTGCAGTGAGAAAGGAGACTCCACATATGTAATAACCTGTATTATAGCATAGAGGATTTTCTAGGGTTGATATTGTCAACATTTAATGCCATGAGAAAACCAGAGGACAATTAGAGATTGCTGAGCCACAACACATGTGGAGGAGAGGGCGCATATTCGGCCTTGCCCAGTCCTCCAATGGGGGTGGCATGCGGAGGTGGGAGACTGCATTTAGTACTTAGGGCAGTGCGCTCTGCCTAAGCCCCTGAACTCTGGCTTCTCCTGAAAAAAATGACCATCAGTCAGACAGAAACATCCAGCAGGTTACAGTTGGATCAGGCTGTGGCAGTTGTCAGACCTTGCAGTGGGACCTTCTCATATTTTTAGATACTGCAGTGTGTTTTCTAACCCTCTGTACAGCCATGAGCCTCATCTCCTGTGATAAAATGTTCAGAATTTGATTACATTTCACTGTGAATATTTGCGCTAGCACAGTGGAGTCCCCAGCACAGTCCAAAATAATCTGTTATAATATATGAGTGACTCCCTGGTTATCCCAGCCTCCTGAAGTAATCGTCACATCCTGAAGTAGGATCCATTTTTGCAGTACTTAGTAGATAGTACAAGCAGTATTGTGGAGTGTTGCTTATACTGTCTCTCTCAAGGCCTCCATTTATTTTCTACTGCTGAAACTGGGTCCTCTGCTGTTTACCACCCTTATGTGCATCTGTTAGCCCATAACATATCTATGTCGCAGACTAACAAATAACTACTGGCTCTAATGAGCTTGGAAGCATTGAGGAAGGCAACGTTGCCCTTACTGTGTGCAGGAACAGGATAATACTTCTGTGTTAGTTATAATTCTGTTGTGCTCATTACTTTAAGTAGGGCAGGCAGTACCCACAAAGCTTGTCGTGAGTGAAATGTTAAACAAGCTCACACAGAAAGACATTACTAAAACTTAGGTTGTTTAGGGATCCCAAAGCTGTGTACCAAATCTCCTTTCAAGTGGATGCACTTAGGATTCTACTTTTTTGGCTTGGAAATCTTTTGTTTGCTGATCTGGTGTGCTGAAACACGTGTGGGAAAGAGAGATAACGTTCTTCTTTGCTTATGTGATGAGAGAGTGAGAGGTAGTGGAAAAAGGGGGTGTGCAGCAGGACCCCAGCAGAGGAACTATTCTGCAGAGTTCTGCTCCCACACAGCCCATATGGTATGGAGCTGACCAGCAGGCGTATATAAACTTTTTCAGTCAGTGTAACTGCAGTCAGCCAAACTTCTTTTGCATTGGTAAAAGCAGTATTTGTATGAAGAAGCAAAGGCAGGAAGGGTGGAGGGGGACAAGAAGCATTTAAAGCTCAGATGTTTTTTCTTCTTTGGAGACTGCTAAAATAGTATGGTATAGCATTTGGCTTGTAGCAGGTTTGCCCTTTTCCTAGCTGAGTCAGTGCTGTTTGGCATCTAGACAAGTGCAGAGGAGATGTCCTCTCTCCTGTGCAGAGAAAAGGCTTTGGCCATTTTGTCAGTACTTCTTGTTTCAAACAGTTCACCAGTCCCAAATTGTATGACCTTGAGGCTCAATTTGGCAAGGAAAAATGGTAGAAGCCTTGAGGAGCAGCAGAAATAGGTTTGTGATAAAGTGGGCATAAACAGAGCAGGCAGGATATCAATTGAATGCAAATATAACTACAAGGGAGAAAAAATAAGCATTGGCTGGTTGAGGAGAGTGATGCATTTTAGGAGAAAAGCTGTTCATGTATGTACATCTGTCCAAAATGTCCATCAGTGGTACGGTGATATATGCAGTCCTGGATGTAGTGTGCAAGATGTCAGACTTCTGTAAACCTGTGTTTTCCTTTATTAAAACTGATGTAAGAAAAACATGTAATCTCAAATTGTGAGGTTCAGGCTGGGCATTTGCATGTTAGCTCTGCTTCTCCCCAAAAGCCAGCTCCTACAGACTTACATTCCATAAGCATTTGCTTCCACGTGTGTCTGTAAAACAGTTCTGTTTTTCTGGGCTTATGTTAGTTGCGGATATGGCTCCATGTTCATTTCTGACCAAGTTATTTTGTTCCTACTCATGAAAGACAGCATAAATATTGCACGTTGTATTTGATGTTTCAAAGGAATCCTTTAAAAAGAGCATAAAAGCCTGGTACTTTACCTATTGTATTGTTTTGGACAGAAGTCCTAAAATTACCAAATTATTCAGCATTCTTGTTAAATACCTAATGTTTAATTCTGTCATATTTCCTGCTCTCTTTTACTCGTCTCTCTACCTTTGGTTCTTCTTTTTCTTGTCTCACTTTTGCCTGCCTTCAAACTGACTCATAGCAGTGGTGTGTACTGCCTGAATGGCCACCCTCTGTGATTCTGATCTGTGCTTCAGTCTGTCCTGTCTGGATGTATCTCCTCAAATGACTGCTCCAGAAGTATTTAATATCACTAGCACTGATAGCAAATCAGCTGCAGTCTCCAAGCTGCTATAATAACCCAAGTTAATAATGATGGACGCTTGTTGGTTTTGATCTTCCACGTTGTCTCCTTCAACTGAAAGAAGATGCGATGTGGTAATTTACGCTCTGTCTCTCTCTTGTTTTCTCTCTCTCAGTCTCTTATTAATGTGTCATAACATGTGAATGTTCTTTCACTTGGCATACATTTATACTAAACCATACTCAGAATAATCCATGGCATAATACTGTGAGAGGCTAACAATTTTTGGCCAAATAGCTACACCAAATTCTTCTCATGTTCATCCAAAAATGAGTTTTACTGAGATCATCAACTCCCAGCTTACAGTTCTTACTGCCTTATTCAGTGAAAGGTCTTGGGTTTAAGTACCAAGAAGAAAATGGACCTTTATTGTCTAATTTTATCGGCATGAATAGCTTTTATTAAAAGGAGTGGGGAATCAATCTGTTACAATTAAATCTGTGCTGTAAGATGCTTAGGAGACCAAGAGCTAATCAGTCTTGTGTTACGGTCTTGGAACTTATCTGTGTATTTATCAAGTTCCCTCCCTGTTATCTAATTTTTCCTTATTACATTTTTTTTATTTATTTTTAGGGATTGATGCCAGGAGAAAAAAAAAAAAAGTTACCCATGTTTGCTTATACTTATGTGGTAACTGTACTCAAATTCCTCAAACGATTGTATGCCTGTCTTTGCTCCCTTGTAATAGAAGATGATGTCCACAAAGATTTCTAGAGTTGCAGCAGAAGTGTTGTCTTGCTGGCTGTGGTTCTGTAAGAATAGATTGTAATCCTCAGAGATCAGGAAAAAAGCCCTTTTTATATGTTGTTCAATGCTAGCCTTGTTAGCGTAGTTCCGTTAACACTTAAAATACTTATAATAGCAGAAGAAAAAATGAAGAATGATCAGAAAATTATAAATTATAAACATAAATAGTTGAGCTGGAATTCTTACAAGACTCAGCTCTTTTGCAAGAGTTTTAGTCCTATTTATTTCATTTGTGCCAGAATAGGATTTTTTTTTCCTCCCATACATCTTGAACTTCCATTTGCCATTTTGGCTGATGACAAAATGCTACCAGATCTTGGAGAAAGTACAATTCTATTTCTGCTTGTGCTTCTGAGAAATTCTAATTCTGTTGGAACTAAAGCTCCCTCCCACATATGTTATTAACACAATATCTTAACCGCAAATGTTTTCATAATATGATTTATTGGCTCCTCTTTAAAAAAAAAAAAAAAAAAGTGTGGTATAGATGACATAATTTAGTGATTAAAACAAAAACCATGTTCTGTTGCCATTGTTGGCTGCGATACCCATGTAACTCTTGGTGAAAGGTTCTTAAAAATGGCAGAAAAGTAGTCTTTGCTCATAATTTATATACATTTTTATAGAAGGTCTCAGAGATAAGTCATTAATACAGGAAATCATTCTTGCTTTCTTGTTCTTACTGCATAGTTATGCTAAACTAATTTTAATGTGACTGGTGAAATTGTCTTATCACAATGCATGTATTCTAGAGAAATATAATTGTGGACAAATATTTGAAAGAAGATTCATAATGTAT
Source organism: Scopus umbretta (assembly GCA_013400535.1). NCBI lineage: Eukaryota > Metazoa > Chordata > Aves > Pelecaniformes > Scopidae > Scopus > Scopus umbretta. Next base: position 26,538 of record VZTL01011992.1, read on the forward strand.
GCTGTCCTCCATTTACCAGAGTTGTGCTTGAAATAGAACACCAGGAGTTTCTCTAAATTTCTGGTAACCATGACAACTGTTACTTTAGTGTTATTAGCCCAACGTAATTTAGCAGAGTAGGTTGCTAGAGGTAATTTTTTAGCTACTGTGGTGGATTGACCCTGGCTGGATGCCAGGTGCCCACCAAAGCCACTCTATCACTCCCCCTCCTCAGCTGGACAGGGGAGAGAAAATACAACGAAAGGCTCGTGGGTCAAGGTAAGGACAGGGAGATCACTTAGCAAATACCATCATCGGCAAAACAGACTCGACTTAGGGAAATTAGTTTAATTTATTACCAATCAAATCAGAGTAGGGTGATGAGAAATAAAACCAAATCTTAAAACTCTTTCCCCCCGCCCCTCCCTTCTTCCCAGGCTCTACTTCACTCCCGATTTCTCTACCTCCTCCTCCCGAGCAGCTCAGGGGGACAGGGAACAGGGGTTGCGGACAATTCATCACGTTGCCTCTGCCACTCC
>VZTL01011995.1:0-11130 GCA_013400535.1 Scopus umbretta
CTCTCAATGAGCCTTGCCAACTCATGAGCGAGGACCCTTTACCCTCTTTGAGAGAGCTGAACTCCGTCCATCGCCAGCAGGCCCAGTGCCATGTAAACCTCCCCATGATCAAAAAACCCAAAATTCCGTCGATGGCACCAGCCTCTTAGACACATGTTAACTTGGTGAGTTTTCCTGTTCCTTTCAGTGTTCTTCCCTGCCACTGTCGGGACTGAGGAAAACCTACCTGAGCTCCCAATCCTTCAACTAATTTTCTTGAATCTGTGAGCAGCATAATAGTGGCACTAAGAGGTATGACATGTCCAGATCATTTCTATAAGAGATTATTTCCAGGACTCCAGAGCTGCCCCAAGGGATGCCACACAGGAGGGCTAAAGAACAGGTATATAGCTAATGAAGGAAGCTAGCAGTTCTGCAGGAGCTTTGGGCTACTTATCCCCACACTTGCAGTCTAATCCTGGACACAGAACCTGCTCTAGATCCTCTCAGCCTCTTGTGGGGTGCATGGTGGAAAACCTGTAGCAGAGTTCCTGTGGCCTTATAAGTATCAGACTTTGCCCCGCTGGCTTTATAGCCCCAGCAGAGCTCAAACCTGCTTAACACAGCAAAGAACATGGCCCAAACCAGCTTCTTTGGTTGCAAACATGCTGCTTCCACATAGAAGGTCAAGAAAGCTATAGTTCATGTACTTTCCTTTGCATCTAATAAAAAAAAAAAATCACAACATACTGAGAGCCTTTATCCTTCTTTTTTCTTCCCTTTAAATTGATCAAAGCTTACTCAGTATAACTGTAAGAGGTTAAGATGTCATTATTTTGCTTTGATAATTGCTCAGTGAATGAAGTTACGAAATTGTAAACCAAACATTTCAGTTGTCCAATTCAAAAATTTATTCATCAAAACAAAATTAATTGTTATAGGTCTATTCCCCCTCCCCCCCATGATGTATGCCTTTTGGAGCTTCTCATCATAGGGATAAATGGAATGAACTCTGGCTGCTTTGCAGATGAACCACATCCCAATTAAAATTTTAGCTCAGAAATGTCTAATGGCTCTTCCTTCTTGTAAGCTGAGTTTAAGTCTAAGGTTTGTCTTTAAGAATAATCATTTAGTTTTAGAGCATAGTGATGTCAATTAAAGATATTTGCTTCACACTGAATCTAGAGCTCCAAAGTCTCATAAACTACTAATGATAAAAAGATCTGAAACAGCCTTCCTAGAAGTGAAATGAATATAGCAGTTTAAAAATGCACAGTGCTTGATTAAATATGGTGGCTTAAAACTAATTAAAGCACTCATCATGCTCTCCAGGGCCCATATCCTGTAAAGAATTCAGTTGGACTACACGGGTAAGTAAAAGAACTCACTTGCTTATGTCTGTGCCTGTTTTGCCTTTTATAAAATTCATGCCCTGCTAAATGCACCCACACTTGTATATCTGTTTTAAAAGGATATGGTGATGATAGATGTTTTTTAATAAAAGAAACTGAATTATTTCTACCATTTCTCTTCTGAATTATTTCTATGGTGAATTTCTCTCTTTCAAATCCAGTTTCATGCTCATAAAACATGTGTTCCCGGTGGGTATACTAACCATCCACCAGCATGTGAGCATGTCCTAGAACAAATATGTGAATCTGTGTTCCTGAATTTCATAAGTGATCAAATATTATAAAAGCAACGCTATCTAACAACTTCAAACAAATTTCTCATCTATGAGTTTCTCCTAAGTGAAATGCACCGGAGTTCAGCATGTCTAGGAAGGTAATAAAACATACCACAGCTGCTACAATCACCCGAACGTAAGAATAGGCTTGGCATAAGATAATGGTCGAAGATGCTAATAAAGGTAGGAAATGAAGTACATCACCTAACATGCATTTGTTGCACCCTACTGTGTATAAAATTGATGAATTATGAAGAGGCTTGCAGTCTTTTTTATTTCTTTGACCTTGAGTTTGTGATCAGACTTATACTTGTGTTAAACCTGGGTACAAATATTCTTTCTCTCTATGGCTTGGTCAATAAACATGAAACAACTTGTAGAGAACAGGTGTTTTCTGGTGTCCTACTTTCATCATTAGAACCATTTACAATGCATGATTTTGCGTCATCAAATGACTACAGGACCCAGTGCAAAGAGACTAAATTTCTGCAAGGGACTTGGCTATCTAGTTACCAGACTTCACCAAGCAGCAGCAGTACAGCAGTGTTTACCGCAATGCCTGTGGCATGGAAACCACATTTGTGCAGAATTTGACTTACCTGCATTGTCCTTTTGCACTCTGTATGACGAAGTTAAACACCTGTCTGTGCATGTATCTACCAGATGAATACTCGTCTACGTGAAGCCATAAGCTAGCATCATCTCATCTAAACACAGTCAGGATCTCTGGCCATTGCTATTCTTTCTCATTCTGTTAATTTATTATTTACCTCCTACAAGCACAGAAATTCTGTATATAATTATTACATGCTTCCTCCTCCCTCTGTTGCTGTTACAAATCTTAGCATTAGTCACACAGCAAAGTATGCTGTTATTTAACAGATGTTGCCCCCTAGCAGATACCGAAGAATTACAAGCTCTGCCTGTCAGGAGATAGCTTTTGCCTTAGAAAAATCTGGCAAGTTCACAGAGAGTTTAAGTTATTGCTTATTGAGACTGATAATAAGAAACATTATCCTGTGAATAATTTCTCCAAAGATCTTAAAGCATATGCTCACAAAAAGGGAGATGCTATTAAGAGTCACTAACGTTTCAGGCAAGAACCACATGTGATGAGACTGTCTCTTGGAATCCAAGGTTCTAGTTAAACACGAGTTATAAACACAGAGCGGGTTTGGCTATATGGAGACTCGTGTAGCTCCAGGTGCTGGGTGTATCCAAGCTGCAGGTCTCCTATGACTCTCCCAGGAGCTGGCAGCTCTCTGGAGGTCCCAGCTCATGGAACCAGGTGAGTGCATTGGGACTGGATTTTACTGAGAGAAAAAAAAAGTAAGTACAGAAAACAAACCCTTAACTTTTGGAACTGTATGGATAATCCTGAAAATGTGATCCCTCACCTCTCAAACTCCAGGATGCAAACAGAAAGCACTGCAAACTTAATTTAAAAAAACCTCAGGAAGTTTTAGTGTCTTTTGGGGGTTGTCCCACGATTTTAAGGTCTTGGGTTTGGCACTGCTATTGGAATCACCTGAATGCTCTGACGACAGACAGGTGCAAGCCTGAGACTCTCACTGGTGGCAATGTGGCAGAAAAGAGGAGTGGGAAAACCAGGGGTAGGAAAGAAAGATGATGGACCTCTTAAGATTTTTGAATCCTAACTAGAAGAGGGAGGGAGCAGAAGACAATTCTCCCTTGCAGCATTTCCAAAAGTTGTACTGGTGAGTGTTTAACAATTTTATTAGGATGTACGTAATGTTTTTTTCTCAAAAATGACTTTGCAAAGATGACAGAGCTGAAAGGAATTTAATGCCTTGAATTTGCATCTTCATCTTTATTTTTGGTCCATTCCCTCCCCCCCCAATTTAATTACCACTTAACAGCTGCTACCTGCTTTTTATTATAATGGGCTTTTATTTATTACTTAATAATTTATCCAGTGGCAGCATTAATAATCCCCAAGTCTTCCATGATTGTTTATTTTTCCAATATACTGCATTTATTGGAAAATACATGAAAACACTATGAATGAGAAGAGCATGCAGATTGTTACAGCCCTGTTTGCTGGACTGCAACTTGGCGTTTATATTGCCTCTTGCCACCAGATGTCAGGCCTACATAACCTGCATGGCACACCAGCACATAGTAGCACTTCCAAATCACACTGAGCAGGGCAATAAACTGTCTAGGCTTGGAATCTCACCATCAACACAAAAAATACCCATAGATCCTACTGCAAGCAAATCTCCTTTCATTTATTGTGTTGATGGTGCTATGGTTGCCCATGTTTTACAGGATTTGCTGAGTTTAGCTCACTTTGCTCCTTTGAATTTTCAGTTCAGTGTTGGTATATAATGATATTAATCCAAGGAAATTTGCTTATCTTTGCAACATATTGCTTTTATGTATTTTAGGTAAAAGAAATAAAACATAAACAAAGTAAAGCTGATGAAAGCTGATAGTTGGTGGTTCCCTTTTGAGGGAGCAAAAAAGAAATTCTATGAAGTGCTCAGTTTCCAGCCACTACCCCTAGAGGTGGGAATTGCAGAAACTATCCTTCCTTGAAACAGTTTTGTAATCTGGTCCCAAATACCTGTCTCCTGTAATCAGAGCCATTTGTGGGATCCCCCAAATAACCAGCTGACTTGACTGAATAAGGGGAACCGGCACCAGCACACTCCAAGCACTGCCCTTCGGCGGGGAAGCACTCTGAATATCCAATTAACAGAGCTAGCAGCCACAGAAATATCAATAAAAACTGAAAAAGATGATCAGTCCCTGAATGCTGAGCTTATTTTTCATCCTGTGCGCCGAGCATCCTGGCAGGTCTCTTTCCGGCTCCCCATCAGGAGGAACGAGCTGACCACCACTCTAACACCGAGGGACTTGTAACAGCAGCATCCTTGTGAGGAAATGCATAGAAACATCTGAACACTCCAACACCTTTCCCGGGGTGACAGTGGCGGAGCGGCTGCCTGCATTTCACAGCTCAGCAGAGGACACACCGCCTTCTCCCCTCATCCCCGTCTTCAGCACTGGGGAAGGATGAAGTCAGCCCTGGGTGAAACCCCTTTCTGCAGCCAGGATTAGCACTAGCTGCCTTGCAGCAGTGGGACCCTGGAGGTTTCGGCGCGGCAGCCCTGATGGGCAGCAAGACCCTCCGGCACAGCTCCCTGTGGCACCCAGCTAATCTCCCAGCTCCAGCCCTTCTGGGCCTGCTCAAAGTTCAGAGTACCTGCTCTCTGGAGAGACAGAAAATCTAGCCCATGGGTCTGATCTGAGACCATTTAAGCTCATGTACTTTCACACCCGTGTATTTTTGTGATGTACATTTCTGATGTGTGAAAGAATGGCCGTTTTCCTCTGCACCAAACTTTTCAGCAATTCCTTCCAAATAAAATATTTGCTTCATGAAGAAACACTTTTCTATGCACAATGAATACTGAAACATGATATATGCTTATTTTATATTTTTATAGGCCTCTCAATTTTTTAGCAATAAAATGTATTGTTAACAAGTTTAATAATGCTATTAATAATGCCTGTATTCACGGGGATGAATACAATACATAAAACGTATTACTGGGAGAAATGACTGTGCTAATTTGTCAATGCACTAGACCAATCCAAAGTCATTCTGGATGTGCACATAGCTGAGTAACTTTGAAAATCTGACTATCCCTGATTGTAAGCAAGGCAAGCTACTGTTGAACTCATGAAGTGGGTTTTTTGTTTACATTTAAATTACTCCAAAATTATGAAGCTCTTTCTTAACTGATAATCATCCCTCTAATCTACTAATTATTCCAACTCCACAATAGACAGAGTACTTTATAGTCTGATATTCTGAAATTACTTTCATGTTCAATTACTTATAATTATACAAACAAGTCTAAAATTGATGATCTGTGCATATAATTATAGATTCTGCAACTCAGCATAAGCAAATAAAAGAAACTACCCTTATTATGACAACACAGTTTCTAATAGTCAGGCCCTGCAAATTTAATTGCAGTAAAGGGTGGATGGTACTATTATGTAATTAGTAACAAAACTGTTATTTCAGGATAATTAAATGACAATGTGGGCACTGGAGCTCACTTTTAGAGCAATCTTTTTGTAAGTTATGGTGAAGGAGCCCTACCAAATTCAAAAGCTGAGCATGTTAAGTTGAACAGTGTATTATTCCTTAAGGATGGTTAAAAATATCGTGACAAAATGGTGTGCAGAACAGTACTGATAAAGTGACTACTGGTGGCATCTGCATTACACATCATAATTTTCAGAAACTTATTGTAGATTCATTCCTCTTATTTTGTCCATCTTACCAAACTGACAGAGAAAGGCCAGGTTTGCACTAACAAAGATCCAAAGAATGAACCAAATACTCTTGTTGTCTTTCTCAGAAATACAGCTGTCTCTTATAATTACCTCAAATTTACAATAAAATAAGATACGACTAAAGGGACTTAAAAGCACGACAAATGAAAGAACAGAACAGGTACTGCAGAAGACACATGCAAATGGCACTAGAAGGATAAATTCACAGACCACTGTGAGGAGATAAATCCAAGTTCTATACAACCCCTCACAGGCATCTTCACACTGATTGTTTCTTTAACAGAATTTATTTTCTAGGATATAAACTGGGTTACTGTGCTATGATTTGCAATCTCCCAGGAAAGAAAACAGTCATAATAGAAAGGTTTAACAATTGTGACTTGATTAATGAGACTTGGTATGAGTAATTCAGTGACTTGTCCACACTTTTAATCCTTTTATAAGGCATCCTTTCACATTTAAGTTTTAACTTGCACATCTTCAAGACAATAACAAAACTGCTATTGACTTTAATGGTGCAGGATCAGAGCCCGTGGACAAGATAAATTGACCTGATTAAATCTTATTTTCTGGATCATTAAAGCATCAGGAAACTAATTGATCCTTTCTTTTCCTACATTATCAAGCCTTCTGATGAGAAAAAAAAGTATTTTTTAAACTTAAGCCACACATTACTGACTACACCATCTTACTATAGGGAGAGGCTTACTTTTATCTAAACAGAATAGTAGCAGAAATTAGATTCCCATTAATGCTAGCTCATCTGCTAATGGAAAAAATATACCTCTCTGTAGCTTTTCATGGCTGCCATGTAAGTAATTCTTTAAAATTAAGGTTCTCTAGTCACAAGATCTATTTAATTTTTAACTTTTTTTTCCCTGCATTATTGAAAAGCAATTTCCTAACCCATACATCAACCATGAAATATTGAAGGACAGGGATAGATGTTCGCACGTGAAGGAAAGTGAGTTTCCCTCTGCCTTCAGAAACCCTGAAGGCTCACTGGCTTCTAAGGAAGTGACGAGCTGTGCTGGAGGAAAACAAACACTGGACAGTGGCGACCCAAGTAGAGATGCTATGATAACAGAGATCTCATTTAACAGCTGAACTAATACAATGGCTTTTCGCTGCCAAAAGGCTACCATGTCCCTCCTCCTCCTCCCTGTGGGAAGCTCACTTGTGCTGCTTCCCTTGCATAGCTTGTTAATCTGGAAAAATTAGTGCTACAATAACAAAAATTAATAGCTTACAAATAGCCAAGGTATCACAGAGGAAGAGGGCAGGGCCTCGTGTCTGAGAGCTGGCAATAAGGAAGAGCGGGAATGCTGCTTGGGTGGGAGAGAGTCATTAGGTTAGCTCTGCTGCACCACGAAACCTCCCTCTGCTGTGTGATGGTCTGCCCCGCTTTATCTGCAAAAAAAGAACAGCTTTGCAAGAGACTGTATCTCACCAGGACAAGGTTTTGGCTAAAAAACCACACACAACCACCCCTAAAAAATAGAAGGAAAAAAACCCCGAACCCAACAACACCCATTTACAATAGATACAGTTACACCATAATACAAGCTGTGTGGTGAGGAGGCCTGAAAAATTGGACCTTAAGAACTGTCCAAGACAGCAAGCAATCTGTCTCACATGCAATGTCTAGCCTGACCGCAAGATGGAGGTGAAGTTTAAAGATTAAATGAAAATCTCACTAGAGTGGATTTATACCAATGTGCAGTCATTGGTAATGCCATCTGATTGACAAGCGAGGGTTATTATCAGCACGGGGATTTCTTAGCTCCTTGCTCTCTGCTCAGCAGCCTGGGATGCAATCAGTACAAAGTAAATATTGTACTGACATGTCACAGTGGGATTTCATTTGGGGTGGAATAAAGGACTACAGTGCTGTGTCGGGAGCTGCCTCTGATTCTTGCCGTGGATTCTGGACCGATACAGCACAACAAGCTGTGATCAGTTATGTTTCTTCCCTCCTGCCTCTGGGGGATGATTATTCTTGAAATAATTAATTGGTAGACAAGAAAAGCAAAGATCTCCTTATTCCTGAGTGTTTTAAATCTGTGCTCTAGAAACGTCAAACTATTTCAGGAGTAACTAGTCAACAAGTTGCCTCGCACAGCACTGGCGTTGAACACAATGAAGATTATTACTATGCACAGCCCCGCAGAGCCGTGGATGCTGATGCACCTTTAACAAAAAGAAGGAATCTGCAAGGCGAATAGGTTTCCCCTTTTTTATGTTCTTTTTGCGCAAGATCGAAGTTTAATGCAGGCTGTGGGTAGCTCTTTTAAAAAAAAATTGTAAGATTTTCTTCTTAGATGGAGATCTAAGGACTCCACAATCTAAATAGTGAGTTTCCCCTCACACATAGGAAAGAAGCGTTAGTGCACATACAGAACAGGTAGGGAAACTGAGGTATAGAAAGAGTGAGACACTCTAATGCATTGGGGTAATTTCCCAAGGACATACAGGCTGTGTATAAAACCACACAACCTGTGAATGCTTCCTTGGCACATATCCTAATTCCTTGAGACATCCCTTGGTTCCCTGTATTTCCATGAAATCCAGGCATGCAGGCTCTGGTAGTATTCAGCCACATCCTGCATGGAAGAATCAGGAGTCTGGCACGTGCTGTGCATGATGCGGTCCTACCGCACAGTTTAGTGCCAGCAGCAAAGATAAAGAACTAAGAAGCAATGATTTCAAGGTCTTTCCTAGGCATTGACCTACTCTTTGAGCACTTGGCGATCACAAGTACTACTGTGGTACCCTGAATCTGAAAAAATCTTTATTTGTTACTATAATACCCCTTTATATTCAGCCCAGAGGGCAGGATGAATCATACACATTATATGCAGTGAAGACTGAAGGTACACAGGGCAAAATCATACCAGATAATGTGGGCATAAATGGGGAGAAAGATGAGAAGTATTAAACTGCCCTAAGTTGATTACCGGATGATTAGACAGAATAACAATCTAGTTGCAAGTTTTTACAGATGGAGGACCACATACCAAACCATTGTGTGCCTGACAGGTAAGCCCAAACTACTTTCAGAGGTATCCTTCTAGGTATACCCATTTATGCGTTAACACATTTACCTTCCTGCTAACTGTCACGCAGATGTACAAGAATTAGGAAAGAGGAGTGGAAACGTGGACTCAGTAATGGAGAATGGTCTGAAACCAAGTGGATGATTCCTATAGGCTAGGGAATTTCATGAGGACAGGGAAAGTCCTTTTCTAGTAGAGAGTTGCAGGAAATACAGTGGAAACTCCCCCTGCACAATACATAAAGGGTGCCTTTCACTGGTACATGTTTACAATCACCTTTTATTCTGGTTCACCATGTATAAATATAGAAGGCTGGACCCAAGGCAGGGCAGGGACCTATAAGAAGCTCACTTTGAGATTTCTATGCATCATAACCTAGTTACATTTATCAAAACTCAGACAAAAATTGCAATATGCTTTGGAAACTGGGCAGTGAATTGTTTTCCTCATTGTAGGTGAAACTGAACAGGAAAACAATCAGATAAAGTTGCTTTTAGACACACACGGTTTTTCCTCTTGGGACAGTTGAGTTGTAATTCTAAATATTTCTCTAAGCTGGCAGGTGATATAAATGCTAGCAGAAAGTTGGTAAATCATTTCCACACATAATTTCATTCCTGCTATAGCTGGGAACAAACACAAAGAGCAAATAGCTGGCAAGTCATAAAGGAGGGCAATTCTTTCTCATATTAAATGCTTAGTCTGCATTTTTTCCCCAATAAACATGGGCTGAGATAGCTACCAGCACAAGAAAAACAGCATATCCAGAATGCTAAAAAAAAATTTTAGTTCCTGGGGGCAGAGAGGGGGTGTCATTTTACGGCACGACTGCTCAAGTATGCAAGGCCTGAGTAGTTCTGAAAAAGAAACAGGGCACCCAAAATTAGAAACCAGATACCAAACCCTCAGGTAGCTTAGACACACACACATATACCTCAGAGAGCAAAGGTTGCTTATTTTCTCTGGTGAGAGATGACAACCGCTCCCTGGTTATTTCCATTGCAGATGGGTCTTGGCTCAATTTTGAGGATCAATTTTGAACTCAGATCTACTGGCCCTGGTATCCTCCCTCAGCACTCTGTGCTGCCTCGCCTCCAGCTAGGGATGCTGACTCTTCTGCAAGCCTTTGGCAAGCACAACCCTACTGCTGGCCACATGCAGAGCTACACTCAAATTGTTTCCAAGCTTATTTGTCTTATGACCTGCCTTATGAGAGGAGGTACACCAGAGCACTGCCACCAGCTGAAGTTCTTGCTAAAGGAGTCTGTTGGCTGCATTATGAAACCACCTAAAACTTTAATGCATAGTCCCTTTTTCAGAAAGAAAAATGGCTTTAAAAGCTCACGCAGCTGCATCATCCTGTTAAAATCATGTTTACTGTGATAATGCAGGCTCTCCTTTGCTATTTAAAGCAAAATACATGTTTTTGCATATAGGTGCAGATAATAACACAGACCAAGACATATCAATCATACTTCACAATAATCACCTTACTTGACATGCCTGAATCAGCCATCACTCACTGTGAGGGGGGGAAAAAAATGTACTTCTTTCCCCTCCGCCCCAATCTAATGCCTAATTAATTTATTTCAGTCACTTGAAAACATAACTATGCCTTGACAGAAGGCTTTATGTTTGAAGGTCTCAGGTAAGAAAGTGCAAAACTCTAAGATGCTCCATGTTGAGTAAGCGCCTGAAAGTCTGAGCCTACTCTCTGAATCACCTGAACCTCCAGTGTGCAAAAAGAAGGACCACAGTGTTTCCTTCTTTTTTTTTTTTTAAAAAAACCAAAATCACAATTAAAAAGTGACTCTTAAAAGATTCAGTTCAAATCTTGGCTAAAGCTTTGAGTTGAGTCTTCTGTAGTTCATTTTCCCATTCATTATGCAGGAACTTAGAGCTGATCATCATTATAGCTGTTGTAATTGTAACTTACAATCTTTAATCTCTGAGCCTTTCAAAAGATGTTTGATGTACTGCATTTAAGAGCCAGGTGCGAAGACAGACAAAAGCCTGGGGGTGGGGTTGGGTGGGGGGAAGATGGGGCGGAGGACAGAAAGTAAGGAGAAG